>RCUC01088927.1:0-11108 GCA_003697995.1 Taxidea taxus jeffersonii
TTTTTTTTTTTTTTTATGAGGCAGGCCTTGCTGAAATTCAGCTACTATATTAGTCTCTGTTCAGGGAATACATTAGCAGCTACCTTAACACTGCATAAAAGCGTTGTCAGGTAGCTGTTTTGTGTGTGCATGTGTGTGTGTGTGTTTTAAGATTTTATGTATTTATTTGTCAGAGAGCACAAGCAGGGGGAGTGGTAGGCAGAGGAAGAAGCAGGCTCCCCACTGATCAGGGAACCCATTGTGGAACTCGATCCAAGGACCCTGAGATCATGACCAGGAGCCAAAATCAAGAGTCAGACACTCAACCGCCTAAGCCACCTGGGCCTCTGAGGGCTCCATTTTAGACGTCAGTCCCTCACTGTGGACTTCATGCAGGAGTGTCTAATTCTACCCCCACACAAAGTTTTATTATTTTGAGAGACCTCAGTACAGTGTAAAACTCTAGAATATAGGTTGCTTTTCCTTGTTGCCTTTTATTCATAGAGTAGCAGCAACGATAGTAGCTACAGCCTTTTGCCTGTTTACAGCACTGTGCCAACTGGTTCTCAAGGAGGTCATCATATAATCTTTCTAACAGTCCCAAGCAGTGGGTTATTTTATTGTCTGCAGTGTTGAGGTGAGGAAACGGAGCCCCAGAGAGGTTAGGGGAGTGGCCTCTTCCTTAGATGGACGGTGCCCATGCAGCAGGCTTCACCCCGTGATGTGGTGTGCCTGTGTCCGGAGGAGCTGGGCCTTGTGGAGCACAGGAGTGGAGGGCCCTGCTCCTGCCCTGTGAGTTGAGCCAGCAGTTTGCTGGGGGCTGAGGGACCTGCAGAGGCAGACCAGTGAGTGGACCCTGGCAGTATGTGTAGCCTGCCTGGGTCTTCTGTGCCAGAACTTTCCTGGCTCCCCTCCTCCAGGAAGCAGTGACTTTCTTGTCGACTCCTACGGAAAGCAGGAAGCTCATGGCTGCTTGCTGTCAGGCTGCAGCTCTTCTGGTTTTGAGAGGCTGGTACTGCTCCCCGCGTCTTCCCACTGCTGGACTCAGTGGCTTTTTCATCATTTGCTCAAAGGTGACTTATATGTCCAGGCTGAGATCCTGATTGGAAAGGTGACACCCTTTCTAGAGATGCCCTTAGAATGTAAAGGCTTTCTGGAGCTGAAGAAGGAAACAGAGCCCTCTGCCCACCAGACCCCCGCCCTGCTCGCCTGCACGGTAGCACTCACCATCCTTCTAGGGATGTCCCCGGATGTGTGTGTGTGACGCAGAGAACTTTCTCCTTGGGGTCCCAAGCTCTTTTTCCCAGGGACACACCTGATTAAAGGCCATAAATTAGGAGTAGCCTGGGAAAGATTTCACTTTCCTTAGGGAAGAATTGCCATTAGACTTTTTTTTTTTGCAGTGTTTTGGTTCCCTCTGAGCTTTTCCATTTACCCTTGAAATTACTCCCTTTGGCAGCCTGTGATTCTCGTAGCCTGATGGATTTTAGAGACAGTATGAGATTGTATTTGAGTTGTTATTAATGGGGAGAATGGATTTTTGCCTTTGGGTGGGTTGTGTATCACAGGTAGTTTTATGAAGGATCAGTATCTGTCCCCCACTTTCACCCTCCCACAAAACTCGTCCAGTTTCCCCGGGCAGTCACGGGTAACCACAGACTGATCAGGGCTGTGGGCAAGATGCCCTGTGCCTATAGATCTGAAGGAAAGGCTCCCAAAAGGCCTGTCTGGAGAAGCCATCTTCTGTGGGGTCCACTCTCCCTGGGTTAGCCAGCCTCTGGACCCTGAGCTCCCTCTACTTCCTTGGCTCCCCAGGTCTCCTCCTGGTCAGCCTGATCCCCTTTGGGGTAAAGTGCCCGGTTCCCATACCAAGGACTGTTTTCAGCCATTGCAGGGAAGTTGAAGCTAAGCGAGGGCTTGTGAAGGGTTTGAGCTGACAGGAGGAGGAGTGACTCCCTTAAGAGCTTAAAACTGATAGGGTCTTCATATTTTTTCTTAGTAATGCTCTGCTGTTGCTTCAAAGAACAGCCAGCTAACTCTCTACCTGCAGCTCGTGTGGGGCATGCCAAGGAGAGGTAGATGCCTCTCCTAGCCCATTTCTGAGTCCCTTGTTTATTCTTCAGACTCTCGTACCAAGAGAAAACTGCCCTCGGAACCTCCCTGCCAGCTTTATATTAGGCCCGTGTTGCTTCCAGGGCTCAACAGTTAGGGAGTCCTGCCTTCTGACTTTCTGATCTCTTGTCTTGGGAGGACTAACAGCAGCTCACATATACTGAGTACCTGCTGTATAGCAGGCTTCGGCCTGTGTGGATTAACTCATTAAGTCCCTGAAGAACCTGGTGAGGGCATGGGTGCTGTTAGGATCCCTATTTTGTAGGTGAGGAGCCTGAGCCTGGGAGAGGTGGCCACACCCTCTCAGTGGCACCCAGAATGGATCCCAGGGTATCTAAGTCTAGAGCCCCCTCTCCTCTCTCCCGTGTCCCTTGGCTAACTACTAGGCTCAGGAGCAGTCTCTTGGTTCTGCTTGTGCTTTGATCTGGGGAAGGGGCTCCTGTCGATGGTGGTGGTGGAGCTGCAAGAGGGCTGAGAGTGCTGGGCTTTCCAAGGGAGCTGAGATGCTCCTGTTCCCCACACTTGGTGGTGCAGTGAATAAACACACAGGATGGGGAGCAGAAGCCTTCTGTCATTCCCCACATGTTGGTGGCTCCCCACGTGGCCATTCCATTTCCAAGGCTAATAAGTCCACTTAGTTTCCCACTTCAGGGTTTTCATTGCAAGGATTAGCCTTCTTTGCTGGAAATGGAAATGGAAATTTTCTGGCAGTGGAAAGGTGGTTGGTCATGTTAGAGACTCTTTTTGATTGGGCTTCAGTAGCAAGCTAGCTAGAACTCACCCGTTGGCCACAGAAGGAAGCTGGTTTCCTAGACTCCAGCCCTGGCTCCAGGCCGACAGAGTCGTAGTCACAGCCCTACAGACCAGGCCACCCCTCCGTCTCCCTTTCTCCACTGGGGAAGTCTCTGGCCTTACATTCACTAACTGTCACATATCAGTGGGTGAGGACCCCTTACCCTCAATGAGGTTCAGTGACGGCATGTGGCAGGGATACAGAGCAGAGGGGATGGTTGTAGATGACTAAGTCACACTTCTTTCCAGATTTATAAGCATGGCCATGGTTGCTCTGAGCTGGTAGGCAGGGAGCTAGGAAGGGTGGACAGTCCTTACCAGTGAGGTCTGCCTTGAATTACCTCCACACGTTCATTGAGGATGGTCATCTGTTCCATCTCTGACCTCAGACCTCACCTTGTCCTCACCAGGGCTCTAACCTGAGGTGCAGTCAGGTGAAAACACAGCTTTTTTACTTTTGCACAATTAAGCCTCACTGTGGAAGGAGGAAACAGCCGAGGGTGCTTTGTATAAATAGATCGGCTAGGACTGTTAATGAGTAACATAGAAATCTCGTACATGTAGAAGCCAGTTATGGTCTGTATACCTAAGATAAAAACACACTTTGTGTTCACTAAAAACGATATGGCAGTGTTTACCTTGTTACGAAATGCAGCCGGTCCTATTTGAATGAGACTCCTGAGGCTGGCTCTCAGTGTGAGTCAGAGCGGCCTAGCCGATAACAGGACAGCCTGTGCCTGTCTGTGCCTGGGTTTTAACTGGTGGGATCCAACAGCTACCTCCTTGGCGATCTCTGCCTTTTGGGCAAGTTCTAAAGAGCCAGCTCCCCTGAGAGTGTCCTACCTCTCCATTTTTTTCTGTAACCCAGTGTCTGAAAACCAGAAAAATAATAATTTTTCTGATTTCTGTTTAGCTTCCAAAATCATGATGACATTGTTTTATATTCAAGAGCTAGGGGCATTGGGAGTTTGTGGTCTCTGATCTCTCTCTCTCTCTCCCCTTGCTTTGTTTCTGTGATTCCCTGGTTCCAAGCATCTTTCCTTCTGCTCAGCAGGTGATGAAATAATGGATCAGGCATGAACCACCTTCTGTGCCATCCCCTCCTTGGGAAAGGGAGGAGGGGCAGAGGGAGAGAATCTTCCAAGCAGACTCCCTGCTGAGCGGGGAGCCTGCCACAGGGACACAGGGCTCCCTCCCACAACCCATGAGATCGTGGCCTGAGCTGAAACCAAGAGTCGGATGCTTAGCCGACTGAGCCCCCCAGGTGTTGTTGATCCATTCCTCCACCGAGGGACACTGGGGTGCTTCTACTCTTTGGCTGTTGTGAATATGCTGCTAAAAGCATGGATGCACAAATACCTGTTCGGCTTCAGGCTTTCAGTTCTTATAAAGCACAAGGAGATGTCTTTGAAGGTCAGATTCTGATAAGTTGCCCTTCCCCCCCGCGGGTGAGGCTTGCAGACCAAAAGTGAGCTTTACTCACCATCTAATTTTAGACTCCAACTTAAGCACCCCTGGTCACTTGTAACATCATGCTTCATTTTGATATTCGATAGGCTTTTGCAGTGTATTACGATTCTAGCCTTGTGTATTACCTGTCATCATCTACACTTAGTCGGCCACTGCTTTGTGATTGTGGAGGCACCTTGTCACTTGCTGGTGGGCACTGGGGCTAGGCAGTGCACCTTATTCTAGCTGGCTTGCTCCTGGCGTGCCGACTCTTTCACAGTTTACCCCCCGCTGACCCAAGTTGTGCTGGTCTTTTGACCTTGTCCCTAGATCTGGCTCCATCTTGGGACCTAAAACCCTGAACCCACTGATGACAACTGAGGCTTTTGAGACCTCCTATCTTCCCCCCGTGGCAGCTTTGTGAGGCATAGTATTCTCCCCAACCTTTGCTGGTTCTCATCATTTGTTTCCATTTCATCTAGTTCTTCTTCTTCATTTTCTCCTTCTTCTTCTTCATTTTCTCCTCCTCCTCCTCCTCCTCCTCCTTCTTCTCCTCCTCCTCTTCTTCCTCCTCTTCTTCCTCTCCTTCTTCCTCTTCCTTCTCCTTCCCCTTACTCCTCCTCCTCCCCTTCTTCTTCTTCTTCTTCTTCTTCTTCATCTTCTTCTTCTTCTTCTTCTTTTTAAATATTTTATTTATTTGTCAGAGAGAGAGAGCACAAGCAGGGGAGCGACAGCAGAGGGAGAAGCAGGCTCCCTGATAAGCGAGGAGCCTGGTGTGGGACTCGATCCTAGGACCCTGGGATCATGACCTGAGCCGAAGGCAGATGTTTAACTGAGCCACCCAGGTGTCTAATTTCATCCAGTTCTTATACAGCATTTAGCATTATTAGAATTATATGTAAGTTTTTTCCTCCAAAAGTACAATATTTTTCTGAAATACCTTGGCATTTGGCATTGCCACAAGGACTGGTCTTCCCTGCATCAGTTTAGACCTTGTCCTGGGGGCCTTGGCAGCGGGTGAGGTGCACACACCTGGAGGGCGATGGGCTTTGCTGGAATCAGCTGTCCTGTCATGGGTCTCTCTCCAGAGAGTTTTTTAGGCCAGTGTGCTTCTGCATTTGCCAGACCTGTTCAGTTAGAGAGTAGAGATGGCTGGGTGTGAAATTCTTTTCTGGATGCCTATATGGTTATTCTCTTAATTAATTTCTTGTTAGAAATCCCTCAGATCCACAGATGAGCCAACTTACAGCTCTTGTGCATGATCAAGGACACTATGAATTAACCAGTGCCCCGGCGGGCTCTGAGCCCATGACCCGATGAGAGTGTGGGCTGTGTGGCTCTTGTAAAATGAGGCCAGGGCCCTGCCTCTGCCCACGTGAGCCTCCTGTCCTTGGCTGGAAGTTTCTCGGTGCTGCGTGTTAAGGGAAACTGCATGCTCCTCGTTCCCATCCCTCGCCCTGCGTGGCCTTCCTGTGTGGCATGCCCTGCTGGGGACACTGTGTTGGGAAGGCCCTTTCCCTGCACTTGAGGAATTTGAGGAACTTGCACTTGAAGAAGACTCAGTCTAAGTAGGGCATTCAGAAACCCTTATTATAAAGCAGCCATTTCTGAGAAATTCCCGTGTTCTTGTTCTGCTTCACTGACACGAAAATGAAAAGATGGTTGGCATACTGTGGAAAAGTCTCCTGTTCTTTCCCCAAGCTGTTCTGGGCACTGCTCAACATGGACTGCTGGGGAGCCTTTCCTTTTTATCCAAACACTCGCCTGGGGTCTATCTCTGTCTCAGTACTGCTGTCTTCCTAAGCACTGCTTGGTATTTCAAACAAGGCTGTTTCCGGATGACTGTAATAATAGTGAGAAAGATCCTTGTTGGGCTGGGTCAGGAATGCCCCTCAGAGGAAATGCTCAGAACCCCAGTAGTGGGGACCACACACCTTGGTGATGCATGGTCTGCTCCTTTTGTCTCCCGCTCTTCTCAGGGCTGACCGTTAGCTTCTCCTGCTGTTCTGGTATATACTGCAGGGCCCAGGAGGGGAGAGGATCAAGCCAAATCTTGCTAATGCATTTTCATCTCTTTAGGGTCTCATTACAGATACCACTATGAATCCTGGTTTTTTGCAGGTGAGGACACTGAGGTTCCAAGAGGCAAGGGGAGGGCTGAGTCATCGGGGCAAGCCCAATGGGGCCCAAACCAAGAAGGAAGGAGGGAACATACATGAATCTAGGTTAGGGCTGAGTTGAGAAAAGGCATCAGTACTTCCAAGGATGGTGGCTATTTAGTCCCCTGATGGTCGCCTTATTTGGATTTGTTTTAGATGCTGGAGGATGAAAGGCCAGGTTTGCCAGAAAGCAGATCAGATGCTTCTCAGCGTCGGAAAGAGAGGGGTGGGGTATGGAGGAAGAGCCATTCACACAGTAACCCAACCTCAAGCTTGGTCTTTGGCCTAAACGCTGGGAGGGGCCTGGCTGATGAATCAGGCAGCTATTCCTGGAGCTGACATGAGAAGGAGAGGGGACACTCTTCTGCCCTGGGGCAGGTGAGCCATTCCTGGGGCAGGGAGAGAAGAAAGAGGTGGTTCATGGAGTGCACACACAGATCCCAGAGGCGGGCTGTCTGTCCAGGAGGACTGACAGCTGGCAGGTGCCTAAACACACACAGTGGTTTCCTGCTGCCATGGGTGGCCTCCAAGCCCTGGGTGCCTGGGCCTTTCATTCGGTGGGATGGGCTGTCACTATGCCTGGGCCTGCCAGTCAGGATACAGGTATCTCTGGCCCTTGGATTATAGCACCCATGCTGCTTTCCCATTTGTCCCCATGCTAGCCACATCTTCCTTCTGTCCCAGACTCCTCCTACCAGCTCCCTGCCCCTGGAAGCTGCTCTGTCCTGGGCCCTCCTGAGTTTCTCAGAGTCCTCCTTCACAAAGATGTGATCTTGGGATGTGATCCCAAAGATGTGACCCTGACTCTGGGCTCTGCTGCCATGTGGTTGGTTGAGGCCAGAGGAGTGATGGGGACTATGTATGTGTGTGGGCTGGGGTGAGGGCAGGCTTTGAGCTGCTGGCAGATCCCCCTCCAGCATGGGCCTTTGAGAAATGGGGCATGGTTCTGTTCATTCACCCCCTGCCCTTGGAGTGGATATGGGCCATGCCCCTCTCTTGGGCTGGACCTGATGGTGAAGAGCCAGCTTATCTTAGGACCCTTTGCTCCCAGGTGAGCCTGTGATTCTGCCTCCCAGCCTCTTGTTCTTTCTAAGGCTTCTGCCCAGAGTCAGAGCCCCCTCTTCTCTTCCTGTGTGGAGCTATTTGCCAGAGGCCCGCCCAGTCTGGGGAGGGGTCTGCCTGCCGGGCCATGGTCATTTGAATAATAGTGATAACATCACGGAACATTGATTGAAAGCCTCATAGTTCACTAGGTGCTGTGCTAATAAGCATTTTAGGTGCCTGATCTCCAGATTTTCCCAGCAACCTGTGGGGTGTAGACTACCAATGTTCCTCCTGTATTACAGCAGTGGAAACTGAGGATAGAGAGGTTGTCACCTGCCCAAGGTTATGTAGCCAGTGCGTAGATGAGCCTATATTTAAATCCAATTTGATAATGTTTTATTAAAAATCTCTGTTCTTAAATCCTAATTGTGGTGTCTTCCACTAAACTGGAACAGGGTGTCTTTGGGAATTGTGACCTGGATTGGAGTAACAATGTCAGGTAGGGAGGGTTCCTTCTGGGCTTCTCTCTGAACTTCCCATCTCCAGAATCTGGTTATAACCCTATTACTACCCGCCCCCCCCCCCCACACACACACAGAGGCTCTCACACACTCACTCTCTGTCTTCCTGCTGAACCTGTTTCCTGGGAAGAGATGCTAGAACAGCTGGGGCCAGCTGTGAGGAGGAGGCTGGGGAGCTGGGGCGGAGCTGAGCACATAGTGCCCCCTGCGGGTTGTGTGTTGACCTCCTGCACCGTGGGGCAGAGGTACACTTGTCCTGGGGGGGGGTGGGGGGGTGGTGTTGGGTTCTGGGCAGCTGCCCCTTGGCCCTACGAACATAGCCCTCAGTGGGCGCCTGCCTTCTCATAGCAAACCTGTCCTTACCCAGCTTTCCAGAGACCAGAGTTCTGTAGCCCCCACATATAGGCCTGGTGTCTGAAACCCAGAGGAAACTCAGTCCAGAGAATGAACACTTTTCTTTGGATTATCATTCACTAACACTAGCATGTGCCTGGAATGGGGTTCCCTGCCTCACAAAGAGGAAAGACAGGCCCGCCTCCCACACAGCACCCCAAGGTCTCCGGAAAGGGACTGTGATGTAGGAGGCTGACTGAGTCAACGAAGGACGAGTCTGAGGAGCAGCCTTCCCTGTGGGGGCAGACAGGTCTGATCTGGGTCTTGCAGAAGCGCGGAAGGTACTGGAGGCCTTCAGCCAGGGTGGGTAGCAGGGCTGCCGCACACAGGCGGATGCAGACCCCCTGGGATCTGTGCAGGCTGACTGAGCAGTCCTGGAGCCTCGGGGAAAGTGTGTCAGAAGGAGGAACCTGTCCGCTTTGTTTTTTGGTTTTTTTTTGAGGCAGGGGAGGGGCAGAGGGAAAGGAAGGGAGAGAGACTCTAAAGCAGGCTCCATGCCCAGCATAGAACCCAGTGCAGAGCTTGATCTCGCAACCCTGAGATCATGACCTGAGCTGAAATCAAGATTCGGATGCTTAACTGACTGAGCCGCCCAGGTGTGTCAGGCCTGGGTGTTTTGAGCAAAGGAGTGATGTAATGGGCATTTAAGTGCAGAGCAGTGGGCATGTGCTACACGAGTGCTACCTTCTAGCTGATCTTGGACAGACCATGTAGACTTCTCTTGAGCTGTTGCCCCCTCCGTAAAATGGGACCACAGTGGGTTTTTTGCTTGTGTAAGCACAGGGCTGTACAGACTTCAGTCCAGGGACGAAGAAAGGGATGGTGAGGGCGGAGTCCAGGAGTGCTGGGCAGGTGCCTTGGCTGAGGTGGCATCCACCCCATGTCACTGCAATCCACGCTGGTGTTGGAGGGCCCCAAAGGAGAGCAAGAGCAGAAGTGTGGAGGGGATGTTTGCAAGATGGAGAGGACGGGCCTAGTGACCTTGTTGCCGGTATCGAGAGGGCCAAAGGGTGTGGGGGGCACTACTTTCGGGGTCCATTGAGTAGGCACTGAAGTTCCTGACGACACTGCTGAGGTGACAGGCTGGCAGGGGCATGGTGAATAAAGGGATTCTGCTGAGGAAGTGAGAGGAGAAAGAGCATGATGGTCACCTTCAGGGGTAAGCAAAGAGCAGAGCCATGGGAGTGGTCAGGAGACGTGAAGACTGGAGTCCTCCAGCTCTGCACAGGCAGGGACTGACTGTTCCTTTTTGCCTGGTGCCCTCTTTCTCTAGGCCTAGGCTCAGGTAGGCTTCTGACACCTGCCCATACCTAAACCCAGACTTGAAGGGGAACAACAGAAGAGGCTGGGGTTGGTGTGCTGATTTCTGAAATGCCGCCTGCTGGTGTTGCTAGAGGGGCAGGTGGGGACCAGGCGTGGGGCTCAGCCTTAGAATTATACCCGTTTGGGAGTATTCTCTGGTGTCCAAGCCACTCAGAGAGAGTGGGGAGCTGTGATTGGAATCGCAGCTCACCAGTTTGCCCAGAGCTGAGAGTCAGCAAGGCCTGAGAGGAGTCAGAATTGCCTTGAAGCCATATCTCATAGGTGGGACTTGGGGTCATAGGGGCCAGGTCAGGCTGTGAGAGGAGCAGGAATAACTGGGAGCACAGATCAGATGGAGCTGGGCTGGGGGTTGGGTGGGATGATCGTGTCCAAGTAACAGTGACACAGGGACAGCAATCCAGGGCTGAGGCCGGGCCACCAAAGAGCCCAGGTCGGTCAGTGACAGCTGCCCCCAAAGACCCGGGAGCTAGCAGTTGTGGCAGAGGCTAGAAGGGGTGCAAGGTGTGCTGAAACTGGACAGGCCCTCCCTCCTGCCGGGGGTGACAGGAGCCGGCAGTGACAGTCCAGAAGTGTGCGGCTTTGTAATCAAGACAAGCCTGGATTGAGGAAAATGTAAAATGCAAAGTAAAATCCTCCACCCCTTGCCATACCTTGACCTTTAAGTTTCTTGTATTCTTTCCGAAACTTGTTTGTGCACCTGTGTGTATTCTCTTCTTTGTACGGATCAAACAGAGCGTGCACATGTACCTTACTTAATTTGTTGCCAACGTGGAAGAACCATCTAGTTCTTTTTAATGGCTGTTTCCTTTCTGTCTTCCAGTATGCATTGGTTTAGCTTGTCTCTCCATTGGACACTGAAGTGGTGGTTCGGGGTCACTTTGATACCAGAGCAGTCACACGTATCTGAATGCTGAGACCATTGCTTCTGTAGGAAAAATCCTAGCTGTGGATTTTGTGGGTCAAAAATTGTATGCACCCCCCTCGCTCTCTTTCAAAGGGGTTCTGCTTGTGATAACACTTGTGATAGTGTTTCAGAGTTACAGATGATGAGGACAACATGGAGCTGTCGTGAGGATTCAATGAGAGGATGTGGAAAGCTTTGAGCTGGCGCCTGTGCCAACAGGCTGCATGCCGTGCAGGGCTCACTTTGGACAAGCACCAGATGAGGTGCTGGGGTGGGTTTCGCTGTAGTTTGGGGAAGGGGAGGTGGCAGGAAACCGTGGTCTGACAGCTGCTGAGCAGATATCCCTGCATTCGCACATCTAAGAAACATTTCATCAGTTCCTGACATGTGCTGGACATCGGAGTGGAGATGGAGCCGTGAAGTGGCCAGGCG
>RCUC01088928.1:0-21400 GCA_003697995.1 Taxidea taxus jeffersonii
AAGAGAGAAATGAGGCTCAGAAAGGCAGACTTGTTCAAAGTCCCAAGTTGCTGAACCAGAAGTACTCTTGTATCCAGACTCTCATTCCATAGTTCTCATCTAATTCTACCACATGGTCCTGAAGCTTGTGCAAGGGCCAAGTTGCAGCCTCCAATTTTATTCCTGGGACAAAAGATGATTGAGAAGAGAGACAAAAGGAATTATTCATTGGGTCATATGAGCAGTTGAACATAAGTGAGAAATTGAGAAATGAAAGACTGAAACTCAAAAGAAAAATGGGTGAGTGGGTGGTGTGGTTAATGTATTGACACACAGATGAGAGATTGATCTGGTTGACCAGCCTGAGATGTCTACATGTATAGGCACAGGGAATGAGGTTCCACAAAGACAGTACATATACCTGGCCAACACCTAATTAAGAGAAAGAATTTTCAGGAGAACATGTGGGTGTGCTGGAAAGTACAATAGGACCAAGTTTTGTTCAGTTGATTTTGGATTATTGAATTCTTCCTGAGGGATGAGGGAGTGGTGGTAGAGAGAAAAAAGGAACAAGGTGGGAAATAGGCAATCTGTTGATGTTTTCATATTTGAGGAATTGTACTTAATACATAATGAGGATGCTGTTGATTTTTAAAATGCCAAGTCTAAAAAAAAAAAAATAATGGAAGAATTGGAAGCCAAAGAAATAGCTTATGTCTGATGAAGTGATGGGGGCTGGAGATGAGAGAGGGGCTCCATGCTGGCACCACACCCTTCTGTTCAGCCAGATCACATCTTGGCCATAATCCTTCCTTTCAACCAGGGCCAGTCACAAGGAGATGTGAACCTGGGGCCAAGGCTGAAGCACAAGTTCATGAGCCACAAAGGATAAGGCTGCTCAGCTTCGGCAAAGAAGGCAAGTGCTCTTTCATATTTCTGCTGAAAGAAGTACAATGTTTTAACTCAAAACTGGAAGGTTATTAGTTTCCCAACCAAAAGAAAGAGTCTCCAATGTGGGATTCCACAGAGCAAGGCTGCTTTTGAACTCCCTAGCCCTCCACATCTGTAGCCGTTTCCATTCTTCAGGCATTGCCAACTTCTGTGTTAAAGACTGATATCTGCATGGACACATGGGTTCTGGCAGCCTCTGTTCAGTGCAACAGGCTGAGGGAAGCAGAGTCAGCAGGGTGAGGGGTATGGGAGTCTTTGTGCGTGGCTCTAAATCTCCACCTATAGAACAACTCCAGGTCGCATAAAGTTAACATGCAGGTTCTAAGTGCATTTAGCCTCTCCTTGTGAAAATGCCTCAGATGTACATAAAGGAGAATTAAATAACAGGAATCAAAAATAATGATAAAGTTTTGTGGTACTTTAAGCAATGTTACTTTCAGATTTTAGAGGAGTAATGATATGTTCTTAAGTTAACTTTTATGCAGAGAAGAATCAGTGTGGCAAAGTGGAAAGAGTACAGACTTGGACTTACACATAGTTTTGAATCCTGGCTGGGTAACCATAAGGAAATTGTTCGACCTCTCTGAGGCTGAGTTTTCCCAGTTTTCCTGCTGTAAGAGGAGAATCACAACATTCCTTTGGAAATGTTTGGAAGGATCAGAGATAATATCTGGGAGCATAGACACAAAGCCGGTATGTAACAGCCATTAAATGGCTGCTACATTTACATAGAACCGTGAAAGGAAACAAGGCAGTGTTTTTCAAATCAGTAGTTTTAACAAATCATTAATGATATTATAAAACTTAGTAAAAAATCAACTCAGAACAGGTATGCTGAGCTGGTCACTGGAAAGCCGTTCTTCCTTCTGGTTTCAGATTCCATTTACCAGCTATTTCCCCAATAGCTCTTCTCTGATACAGGGGCCCCGAGGCGAGGTTCTATACCCTTAAAAATTCAGGAGGTTGACTCTGGTATGATTTTAGTCACAGCAAAGTCAAGGACTCCCAAGTTCTTGCCTCTTCTACCACAACTTTGCTTTGCTCGCTTGCTTGCACTTAAAATTGCTTAAAAATCTGCCGTAAAAGAGGAATATATTTAGCTTAAGGCTTCAAATCCTGTTTAAGTACCAACACTTACATATTATTAGCTATTACTTCTCTGAGTAGGAGTCCCCAGACTTCACCTCCCTGCTAAGTGCCAGCCACACAGCTTCAGCTTCCCAAAAGACAATCATTCCAGCCCATTCCGTAGATTTTTTTTGCCTCGAGCAACTAATGGGAAATTACAAAGTGCTCAGAAAGTACACACGTGTACATGGATAGTGTACACATTGCAGTGTTTCTTTATTAAAGATGGCAGTGCCTTTGCTCCAGTCACAGATTTTCTCATTTTTCAGGAACACACAGTGACCACCCCTCTTTGTAATTCTCCTCACCGTCCTCCAATTTAGAACGCCTTCCCTCCCCGCAAGCTTTATTGAAAACTAATTGACAAATAAAACTGTATGTATTTAAAGTGTACAAAATGGTGATTTGGTATGTGTATACATTGTGAGATGTTGACCACAATCAACATATTCATCACCCCACATAGTTACCATTCGTGTGTGTGTGTGTGTGTGTGCATGTGCACAGACACATGTGATGAGAATGCTTATGACCTACTCTCCTAGCAAATTTCATGTATCCCGCCCGTACAGTGTTATTAACCATAGTCACCAGGATGTACATCAGATCTCCTGAATTTATTCATCTTGTAAACTCAAGTTTAGAAAGCCTTTTTTAAGTCCTCTCTCTACCTCCGTTTCCAAGCCTGAAGCAAGTCAGCTTAGCTGTTGCATCTGTCTTGGAGACCTCACAGCCATCCTACCCTCAATGACATTTACTTCCTGTGAACTTATTCAAAAGGATTTCTTGAATACCTACAGTGTTCTAGGTCAGCCTGCAGTGTTCCCTGGCTGCCACTCTCCTGTGACAGGTAATCACTAATGTCATTACTTTAGTCATTGAAATGGTCACTGTATCTCTTAGAGTCATTAGATAGATTGTCATCATTAGATTTTAAATAAACTGCTGTTCTTCATAATCCCAGCATCATTCAGTGTGGAAAAGAAAAAAAAGATCCTGTATTAAAAAGAAGAGCCAATGAACTTCTACAAGATACTATTTGAATAAGACACTATTTACTCTTTGGGCAAATAATAATGGTGCATACTTATTCAATAGGGTTTTCACTAAGCAGGCGAAAGACCCAGAACCACAGTGGTTGTTGCCAGTTCTCACTCTGATATAGCCAATGCTAGTTTCTATCTTCTTATGTCCTCAGCCACGTGAGGCTCACATTTGTCAGAGATATGCCAAGTTCCTTTCACCTGAGAAATTTTGACTTTTTTTTCTCTACTCTTGCAGGTAACTTAAAGTATATATGCCCCCTACTTATTACTCTGACCTAGAGGTTTTGTGTTACAGTTTGAGACTATATATACCATATATATGAATGATATATAAACAAAAGCTTCTCCATGTAGACAGAGGGGAAACTTGCCTAAGAATGACCGTGAGGTGAGCAACACTGACCTGCAAACAACAGGGTTTTAGTATCACAAAGAGAAACAAAATCTGTAAAAGACACTCATATAAACATTTTCACATGCTTACGAAGATGAACCAAGAGCCAATTTGCCTCCTCTTCTTTAAAAAAAAAAAAAAAGAGTTTATGAAAAAGGGAGTTGTTTATAGTCATTTAAAACTCCATATCATAAAACAGGATAAGGAATGTCTCAACACTGTAGATAAAAGTCATTTGGAGAGAGAACACTCCCTTTAAACCAAGGAATGTATGCCGATTAGATGAGGGAGGTGAAAGAGAGAGGTACAACACCTATTATTAATAATAATAAAATGACTTTGAACTTCTCCAGCCCCTTTCATCTGGGAATTTCAACTTGCTTATATTAACTAATTAAATCTCACTTCTACTTTATCACCCTTTGTAAGAGAATAAGGCTAACACTTAGAATTTCTCCTCTCCCTTGTAGTTGTAAGTATTTTGCCATCATTCATTTGTTGTTCAAGGCTACAACCTACTGAGTAAGCTAGTATAATTATTCCCTTTTATACAGGTAGGGAAACGGAGACAAAAACACAACATCTTGCCAAGACCACACAGTGAGACAGTTGCAGAGCCATGAAGCCAACTAATACTTGAATCCAGAGCTCCTGATGGACAAACTGAATCAGTCCATTTCCCGCACTCTCCCTCCTAAAGAGCTATCGTCACACATGGATAACCTTAGGCAAAGGAACCTCAGAAGTTTTAAAAGTCAACTGAAGAAGTAGCACAATCATGTTAAATCTTCCAAATACTCTAGCTCAGAGAGACTTGAGAAACTCTAACAAATAAGTCACAATAGGAGGAGAAAAAGAGGATGCAGGCAGCATTCATGGTTTTTCCAAAAATGCACCCAGTTCTCAGAATGGAGAACTGAAAGAGATAAACAACAATATCTAACTTGTACTTGACATATACGTTGATGTTATTTGGTCCCAACTCAGATTGCCTTCTCTCCCCACCCACCAAGGATTGGAGAAGGGGTTAGCAATATTTTAAATGTGTTAGGTTTCAGATCCTCCCTGAAGTCTCAGTGGCAGCATCAGTGACAACTCTTGGAGAGAGCGGAGCATTTTTAGCCCCTTAGACACTACTCATTTGAAGTTAATGAACTTCGGAAGAATAACTGCTTTAAATATCATATTTTAAAATTCAAATATTAGACTGAAAAAAAGCAAATACTTTATCAGGCGTTCGTGGTCACTTGACCTTTTCCAAACCTAGAATGTTAGCCTTATTAAAATCCACAGCTTTTCTGCCTCTCTCATCTAACCCCTGGATGAGGATTTTATTTAACTTTAGAGGCAAAAGAAGTATTTTATTTCCTTTGTGAACTTTCCAAGTGCCTTTTGCCCAAGGCAATGAGCAAGGCACAAATTTAAGAAGTGGTGAAACAAAAAGTGGCTTGGCTGCTCCCGTCAAAAAATAAAAATCAACAATACATCTAGCCGTGGACATAAAGACCCTCAGAACTTGCATCCTGTATATGAAGCAGGGTCAGATTAGGCCAGGCCAGGCTATCACTCCCAGTGGTAATAATTGCTAGGGAGGCATCACGTCACATGGGACCAGGTGGGACCCCTTGCCTCCCCCATCCTGGTTCCCCAAAGCCAGATGGTGCACTTGGGCATAGTCTTAAGGCCACAGTCTTCACACTATAGAAACACAAATATAAATAAATCACCCCTTGGTGACTAATCTCAGCGTTCAGGCAGCATACAAATGGGATGGCCAGCAGCACACACTGAACTGCACATTTCTCAGCAGAATACTTGTACCACTCATAACTCATTAACTCATACTTGTGTTAATTTACATATTAATAGAAGTAGTAACCTAGGAGCCTCTGGTTTTCTATAAAGTAGGATGTGTTCACTCTTCCAATAGCCCACCCTGTAAAACATCAACGATAAAAGACATTCTCCTCCAGATTTTAGAGTTCTGCACAAATATTGTCAGCTTTGCCAGTGATAAAGCCATGATTTCCCCTTCTTAAAAAAAAAAAAAAAAAAAAACAGAAAAATAACAGTTCAAAATATGACAAGCACACCACAGGAAGAGTCAGAGCAAGCAGGCTGTAGAAATAAAATTGTTCAAAACTTTGAATTAAATATCCTTGAAGCATTTAAAACACACAAACACACACACACACACACACACACACACACACACACTTCCAAATCCAAAGATACGCAGAAAGTTCTTTTAAAGAGATAGAAACTGGAGACTGCCTGGGAGAAACACTGCTTTTACACCACTAGCAGAAGTTCTTCACTGGATGCAGAACAGCTAAACTTCGAGTTTAGGGGAGAAACCATCTCTTTAAATCCTAGTGAGAGGTTAGCAGGCCTTTGCCTGTTGGCTTAGCTTTAAATCTGCCAAACTGGCACGGGGGCCTGCTCATTCTTTCTTAATACAAGTCTTCATTCAAAAGCAAAATTGGACCCTACTCTCCCTTGCAATTACATTTCAGTGGCTTAAGCTGGGTGTTTGTGTTTTTTCTAGGTGATTAATATTGCTCACATTTAAATAGTCACAGTCATCCTCTACAGTCATTAACACCCCATTAAGATGGATGAGAAGAACTTCACACCTTTTGTTTTGGTCTGCTGGGCCATGGATTTAACAAAACAGCCAGGCACTGATTTAGGGAGGGAAGATTATCTGCACAACCAGACAGGCTAAAACTTCCTTTAAAAACAAACAAAATTTTTAAAATCCCTTCTAAAACTTCATTTTTTGAAATACTCTTCAAATGTCATTGCATGAATACTAAACCCGGAGTTTCCCTATACCTGAACTTACACATATATTTGGCATGGTTCCTCAGTAATGTTTACAGAGCTCTGGATTTCTTCTCTACTGTTTCCTTTGCTCTAAGCCTGTAATTATGATTGAAAGCCTTCTGTTTCTGAGGAAAAGCAGTAGTAACATGAATATCTAGTTACCTTTGAGGGAAAATACTTTAGTGGAAGTTCATGTGTGACAATCGAAGCACTGGCTTGCTTTCTCCCAAATGGTAGTAAAACCTCATATTTTTGCAAAATTCAAGTAAGGGATGTTTCTATTTAAAGAGAAAATGAAGAAAAAGTTGAGAGCAAGATGCTGCCTGAGACTCTTTAAGCAGTGGAGTGGCCAGTGATAGTGTTTCTAATTTCTCCTCAAAAGGCATTGCCTCAAGAGAGTCCTGTGTGATCACAGCAGTAAACTTCATAGCAAAACCACTTGTTTATAAACTTGCAAAACCCTGTACTTCATCTTTTTGAGTTGCAGTTCTCCCAGGCAGAACAAGTCACACTCATCTTATAAAATCAACCCACACTTAGCTGCCAGGGTTGTTCTTATGTGGACGGGAAACTGTCAGTCAATCAACATGGTATCACCATTGCTATCGTTTGACCTCATAGTTAAGAAAGCGACTTTACTGACTGAATGTTCTTTGCTACTATCATCTTTGTTACTGTTATCTTCCACTGAAACAGTTTCCTTTCAAATCATACAGTAAAATGTAAGTTTTTAATGGAACCTGTATGTCTTAGCCTAGTCATATCAAAGTTCAGAATCTTCAGCATCTCACATGCTGTGTACTTGCACGTGCGCACACACATGCATAACACGATATTCTTTATCATACTTTCATATATTATAAGGAAAGTCTTTCTCAAAGAGCACTTGTAGCAACCCATCTCCAGCGTTCTGACAAGTTAACTACACCTAATTTTGATAGAAGGCAAAACTTCCTCTAGCTATTTGTAGAGCCCAGTAGTTTTAAAAATTACTAGACCCATATTCATCCCACTTCTAAAATTACCAAGATTACCATTTTCTCTCTTCACTTTTACTGTATTTGAAGGACTGTTCCATTGCTTTCAGGAGCCAGTCCCTCTACTAGTATTTTAAAACCTCCTACCCCTTCATACTCTCTAGGATTTAACACTCCTTTTACTATGTCCTCACTTTCTTCCTTCCTGTCAGCTCTTTCTCATTAGCATGCAAGCATGCTCCAGTTCTGCTTATGTTTAAAAAAGAAAATTCTCCAAGGACCCCCATTTCCCCTCTACCTGTCACTCCATTTCTTTGCTCCTGTGTACAGTTTTTTTTTTTCAAGAGGAATTCTCACATTCTTATCTCCCATTTATCCCTAGACATTTGTTTTCTGTCCCTACCACTGCACAGATATTGTTATCACAACCACCAGCAACAAGCTCCACATTGTTAATTCTATGAACACTTTTCTGACTTCATCTTAATTGAGTTCTCAGTAGCATTTAATCTGGTTGTCTATTTCTGTTCCTAAAACATGCCCCCTGCTCTCTACTCTGTAGTGGTTTTCTTCATACCTCCTTGACCAGTTCTTAGCCTCCTTTCATGGTTCCTGGACATTTAGTTGACATTGGACTTTAGGACACTCTAGAGCTTGGCTCTGTGTTCTTTTATCATCTTCTGGTAGGAACAATAGATAATAATTATGAGGTAAACCAGGGAAGTTGTCCAGGAGAAATGAACCATTCTGTTCATTTTCCATCTTCTTTGGCTGGGGAGCCAGCCAAGGAAGCTAAGACAGCTTAGTGGGGTAGGAAAGAAACCTATAGAGTATGGTATTTAGAAAGTGGAAGTGACCAGCAGTGCTAAATGCAACCAGAAGTTAAGTGAAATGAGGAGTGAAATATATCCACTGGATTTTTTGACAGTAAGGTTATTAATGACCTTAGAGAAAACCAGTTCATTGGACATGGAGATAAAGCCAGCCGAAAGTGGACTGAGCTATATGAGTGGTACAGGAGCTGAGAAAGAGGGAGAAGAGACAACTATTAGACAGCTAGGTACAAACATACTTTAAAGTTCCTTAGAATAAGTAGTGTGATTTATATGTGTATATAAGTTAACTTTAATCAGACACCCCAGTGGGAGGTTAGTTAGCAGTTAGAAGAATTCACGGTGGAAATTTATTTTACTTTTTTCAACAGTTTCTCTGTTTCCAGTGCTCAAATGGAGAAGGTCATTTAATCAGTTTATTTGGGAATTAGATCACTGCCTCCTAGAAAAGAGTGTGATGTCCATTACCATATATGTTCGTCTATAAAAGGGCACAGTCACTCCTGCTGCCACACCCTACTTTCCAGGGGGTGGGAGGGGGATGGAGGGTTGGGAGAGGGTCAATATGAAGAGTATAAATTAATTTCTTACTTTTTTGCTTTTTTTTCTTACTGTATTTTCTTAAGCAAAGTAATTTGGGAAGAGGGACTGCTTGCATTTACCTGGTTTTGAATTTGTTTCAATCCAGCTTTGGGGTTTTTGTTTGTTTTGCAGCTGTCATTCTAGCTTCTATTATATTCCATTTCAAAACCAACATTTTAAACCATTATCTTTTCGATGACAGTCATATGGGAAAGCACCTGCTATAAATTGCTGGAGAACAAAATTTTTCGTTTCTATACCAACTACTATTTTTTTTTTTTTACATTAAATGGTTTTCGTCTTAACTTTTCAGTCTGTATGAATCTCTAGAACACCAGTGTTTGACAGGGAGGTTATATGCAAAATGCAAAGGTTAGAAAGTACGTGAATTATCCATACATATGGTCTGGGGCTTGGGTATTACTGAGACTTGGAAATCTGGAATATTTCATCTTGATTATAAAACCCTGTGGAATGCTTCGGGTGTCTCTCCACATGGTGAAAGAGATGGGAGAAAACTGGCAGAGGTTCTCCCTTCCCACCCAGTTTAACTGATTGAGACAGGGCAATTTTGTTGGAAAAGTCTGCTGGCAATCTGTAGGTCTCAGCTTGCTCCTCTATGCCTTGCTGAGAGAAAGAGCTGTTGGAAGAGAATCAAGGCATGAAACTTTTGCTGCTCTAGTTTAAAGCTTATGAAAGCAAGTGATCTCCAGGGCACTAATCCTTTCACCTTGGTAAACATGCAACAAATCTACACGAAAAGAAAGCCGAAAGACATCCCATTTCTCCTCCTGCAGCAACTCAGACACTACCTGTAGGCTCGAGACTGCTAATAAGTGTCTCATGAGTCTCCACAGGAGAAGAAACATCTGAAGAAGACAAAAAAGACAGAAGTTTGAGGGTAAAAAAAATTCACAAATTCCCATAAAACCCAAAGTTACTCTGACAAGAAGGCTTGTGTTATCCCTTTGTCTTTACTGTACAGATAAAGACGGTGTGACAGAAATTAACATGGGTTGCTAATAGTCATTTTGCTTTATTTTTAAACTCACAACAGGATGTCAGGTTTTGTGTTGTCTCACTTTTTAGTCAACCCCATTCTTTCCTGTTTACTGGCACAAACTCCCTCAGCAACTTGCTGTGTCAGGGAGTGACTTTGAGAGGCAATCTATTAAACTCAAACTGAAGGATTTTTCCCCCTGTAGATCTGTTTACCAATTTTAATTATTGTTTGAAAATTGTTTGCAATGGATAAAAATACATGCCGAAGGTAGAGAATGAAAACATAAACACACACCCAAACCTAAAGATCTTTTTTTTTCCTGAGTCATTTTAAAATACTGGAATGGTTTGTCAGTGTATTTGAGGACATTTGGCACTCTGCACCAGTGCTTTCATCTCCAGAAATCTAATATCAGGTCAAACTAGAGGTTTTATCAAGCCCTTATCAGAGCATGAAAAAGAGGATTTGATATATAGTCCCTGGAGAAAATGGTGAAGCAACTTGGCATCAAATTACAGGAAAACTCCTATTATGGATGTTATACTAAGATTTTAATCAATAAAACTGTGACTTCCTCACTAGGACACTTCACTGGGTGAGATACCTGAGCTTCCTTTACAAACCAGGCTTCTGGGCAGTAGGGGAAGGGAATGGGAAGGCCGTGAGAGGGTCACTCGATATGTACTCCCATCATTTTTAAAGAAAGTAGAAGAAATTCACTGTGGGAACAAAGTAGAGGACCATCAGATTAAAACAGCCCTTCCTGAGCTATGGCAAATAAAGACCCTCCCCCAACTCAGGATTAAGATTTCACCAGAATAAAATAGGGTTTTATGTTTTACTTTTCACCCTCTTCCCTCCAGTGTAATGATGAGAAATCCTCTGAAAACTTCAGCTATCACCCACTAAAAACCATTAGCAGAGGTTTGGCAATGACCATGGATTTTCTGCCATCTACAAATGAGACAAATGTTGCTAGAGGACTGAATTTTTCCCCTTGCTTCCCCAGAGACAGATTGGGACACTGGGAGCCCCAGCTTAAGAATGTAATGAAGTCTTGACAGGCTGTCATTTCAAAGTCATGGGAAGAGATCTTTGCATTACCAGGAGGGAAGAGGGTTGAAGGAGGAGGATGGAATCTGAGATCAGGCCAAACCTTATGAATAGAGAGGGTAGGATTCCCTGAAGACTGGTCGAGTGACTCAGGATGGACATGTGGACATATAAAGGACTTGGTTTTACCAAGAGACTTGAAGAAAACGAGATCACAAACATTAATATAAGATGACCTCCTTGAAGGACTATGGGAACTATTATACAGCAGCTTCAAATTTTCCCCTACTATGTTGTTACTATTTTTAGTTTTTGTTTTTGTTTTTTTTAATTGTGTTGTTAGTCACCATACAGTACATCATTAGTTTTTGATGTATTGTTCCATGATTCATTGTTTGGGTATAACACCCACTGCTCCATGCAATAATCCATGCCCTCCTTAATACCCATCACCAGGCTCACCCATCTCCTACCCCCCTCCCTTCTAAAACCCTCAGTTTGTTCCCTGGAGTCCATAGTCTCTCATGGTTTGTCTCCCACTCCGATTTCTCCTCCTTCATTTTTCCCTTCCTTCTCCTAATGTCCTCCATGCTATTCCTTATGTTCCACAAGTAAGTGAAACCATATGGTAATTGACTTTCTCTGTTTGACTTATTTCACTTAGCATAATCTCCTCCAGTCCCATCCTGTTGATGCAAAAACTGGGTATTCATCCCTTCTGATGGCTGAGTAATATTCCGTTATGTATATGGACCACATCTTCTTTAGCCATTCAATTATTGAAGGGCATTTTTGCTCTTTCCACATTTCGGCTATTGTGAACATTGCTGCTATGAACACTGGGGTGCATATGGCCCTTCTTTTCACTACATCTTTATCTTTGGGGTAATTACCCAGTAGTGTAATTGCTGGGTCATAGGGTAGCTCTATTTTTAATTTTGGGGGGAACGTCCACACTGTTTTCCAATGTGGCTGCACCAATTTGCATTTCCACCAACAGTGTAAGAGGGTTCCCCTTTCTCCACAACTTCTCCAACATTTGCTGTTTCTTGCCTTGTCGATTTTTGCCATTCTAACTGGTGTAAGGTTTTGATTTGAATTTCCCTGATGGCTAATGATGGTGAACACTTTTTCATGTGTCTGTTAGCCATTTTTATGTCTTCTTTGAAGAAGTGTCTGCTCATGCCTTCTACCCATTTTTTTACTTGATTATGTGTTTTTTGGGTGTTGAGTTTGGGAAGTTCTTTATAGATCTTGGGTATCAGCCCTTTGTCTGTAGTGTCATTTGCAAATATCTTCTCCCATTCTGTGGGTTGCCTCTTTGTTTTGTTGACTGTTTCCTTTGCTGTGTTGCTGCTTTTACTTAATTCAGTCTGTCTGAACATCAGTCAACTCTACTCCTAGTACAGCACTGGTGTGGAATATGAAGGTATGGGACAGTGAAGGGATGTGTGGCCTTTCCACAGCCAGAATCTTGGCAAAGAATACGTGTCATCAAGTCACTATGGGGCCTGACTCTAGCAGTTCAAGAGGGTAACCACAGCAAAGGAAGTTTTGGCCCATAGAGGAAAGGGAAGTGACAGAGAGGGCCTTTTGCTGCTGAGGAAGACAAAGAAGCCTATGACAACAACCATTCTCTTTCCCATTACATGGAAAATTGTGACCATGAAAGAGAATGGAGGAGAGGTAGATACTTGGATTATGTACACTATATCTGCTCTGGTTACCTAAAAATTAGAGCTTCCTTCACTGTAATGTTTGACAGCATCTTCAAGTTATTTAGTTTCTAGGCAAAATGTTAGCCAGAAGGCTTCCTAAAACAGTAGTTATCAACCAGTGGTATAAGGACCACCAGGTGGAACCCAGAAGGAAGTCTAGAGTTAAACAATACTTCTCCAACCAAAACCTTGATATTACTTACATTCCCTTTCTCTACTCATTCACTTCACATACATTTACTTGTAATGAGACTAGAATATAGCAAGTTAAATTTTTTGGAATATTTGTGTTTTTCTTCTGAACTCCTGTGACTTTCCCCCTAGTCAGCCAGAGGCAAGCACATAGCCTTGAGGAGAAGTCAATTTTGGATATTTGTTTTTAATTGCTAAAACAGTCTCTAGAGGCTCAGAAGAGAGGGCCTGAGGGAAGTGAATAAGTTCAAGCCATAAAAATAGAACAGGTAAAAGAATAGAGGAATGGAGAAATGGGCAAGATGGAGGTTGAGGGAGGAAAAGCCTAGAGGCCCCAGAAAGGAAGAGGTCCCCATGGACTATAGAGAGATGTTTTGGCCAGCACCAGAGGCCTCATGGAAACCTGAAGCCCACCTCTCAGGATTCTGGGAACATAGCACAAAAGGTGGGAGGAAGAGTCATATGGAATATTATTTGTGATGTGGTGAAGTGAGGACCTTCATTCAGCACGTGCCTGAGCATCCCCATGAATCTTCTTCAAAAGAACCCATCACTCTGCCTCTTCCTAAGCTCATCTGAGCTGACTCACCTGAACTATTCTCCTCTTTTTTTGCACAAATCCCAAACAAGCATAAGCCCTCAACACAAAAATAAAGTGGCCTACAGCCAGACAGCAGCGTTGGCTTCCAAGCATAGAGGGAGACCAAGGAACAAGATGACAGTGGCAGGAGACTCATTACAACCTCACTATGCCTTGCGCCGGTGGGACCAAAAGATCATTAGATCCAGTTATGGCTCTCAAGTAGATGTAAAAGGTCAAAAAGAGGAACCAGGGAAGTGGGGGAGGACAATAAATAGATAACTACAAAGAGCAGAAGGAATGTTGTGTTAACTGTGAACATAGAGGAGAATCTCCTCTACCAGAATTGTTGCTTCAGCTGAGTTTTAAACAATTAATAGAATTTAACTACAGGGGAGGTGTATTAGTTTCCTATTGGTACTGTATAAAATGACAGCAAATTTTGTGGGTTAAAATAACAAAAATGTATTACTTTATAATCTGGGGGAAGAAATCTGAAATGGGTCTCCCTAGGCTAAAATCAAGGCAGAGCTGTGTCAGCAGAGCTTTGCTGCTTCTGGGGGCTCTAAGAGGAAATCCGTTTCTTGCTTCTAGAAGCTACAAAATTCCTTGGTCCACAGCCTTCTTGTCAATGACCTCACTCTGACCTCTGCTTCCTTCATCATCTTATGCTCTCTGACTCTCCTTCCAATAAGGAACCTTGTCATTACAGTGGTCCCTTTTGGGTAATACAGGCTACTCTTTGCATCTCAAAATCCTTGGCTTACTCACATCTGCAAAGTCCATTTTGTCATTTAAGGTAACATATTCACAGGTTGCAGGAACCAGGATGAGGATGTGTTTGGAGAACTATTGTCCTGCCTTCCAAGAGAGGTTCCAGGCAAAGGTAACAGCCAAAGAAGAGCCCAGAGGGCATAGAGAAGAGTATGAGCAAAATCGCAAGCTTATAAGGCTAAAACAAATGGAAACAAGGCAGGAGTAAAGAGAGAGGATTCAGTGGGACAGGCAGAGAGTAGGTCAGAAAAAGCCTTGTATTCCATTTAAGGAACTGGAATTTTTGAGGACAGCAACAAGTAGTCATTTATGAATTTTAAACAAGGGCATAACATCATCAGATTTCCCTTCTAGAAAAGTCATTCTAGTTAAAGTAGTACAATTTATTAAAAACACACACACAAAACAGGGAAACTGTGAAGTTGAAGGCAAGGAAACAAAATATTCTAATGAGCCAGGTAAAACTGATTATAACCTGAACTAAGGCTATATACATAAAGAGGAAAGGCAAGTGCAAAAGAAATCACAGTATGCCTATCCACAGGGTTTGGTGATTGAAACTAATGTGGAAGCAAGTAGAGTCAAAGATGATAGCCAAGTGTTTGTCTCATGTGACTGCATATATTCAGATCCTCTTTCAGTGCTTTTTGCTGAGTTTGAAAATGAGGGGAGAGGGATCAGACTTAGATGATGCATTTCATTTTGACCCCAATACACTGATCCTTCATTTCTACCTTTCAGCTTTCCTCACTTACCTATATAAAGCCCAATTATTGAGATGATTGGAATGCCCAATAGTCTCCCAAATCCAAAGTGCTATATTATTTTGGCTTCAACCAGTCCAGTATTTTTTTAAATCTTATTTCTTCAGATGCTGTAAACTATCCTGGGAAAATGTGCTTTGTTTGGGGTTGATATAATTGATTTTTGGTGTACCACCAAGATTTCCACTTCAAGACTTAGGCGCTTACTCCTCCAGCTATCTGGAGTGTTGCTTGAAGAACTCACAGCTTAGCCCAACTTGTGGAATTGCCCTAAACTGAAGGACACTGCCTTACCTACGCTTTATATTCTCTCCACAGTGGCAGTCTACACCCAATGACTCATCCATACAAGAGTACAAAGGTCCAGACTCTAGCTTCAATCTGATATTCAATATCTATCTAACAAGTTATACTAGCTTTCCAGCTCCCTATAGAGTCTGCTAAAGGCTCTCTAGCAACTGAGTCAAAAGTTCAACTTTTCCTGTTGCCCAGCTCTATTTTCCATAACTCCTTAGAGGGCATCCAGCACTATTGCAACAATGCCTCTCCCTCATCTCACACCTATGACTGCTTGGGAAGTAAGGTGTCCATTTAGGAGGAGATGGAGGAAAATATCATGGATGGTTTAACTTATGTAGATGCAAACCAAAAATGATCCACCACTTCGCTTTAGAGGGCCCCTGAAAGACATCACTGAGGAGATTCTCACCAATGGAGCTACTCAACCACTTTGTCAGAAAAAAAGAAGTGGCCTGAGGCAACTATATTACCCAAAGTAGCATATGCCTTTACTGGTTGATCAGGAGGGTGGAAGGAAAAAGACTGAGAGATAGGGACAATGAGGCAAAGAGATATGTGGATATAGGAGTGGGCACAAAGTCTGAAGATCTTTGTATCATGTGTTAGTGCCCACCAGAGATGACCCATTCCAGAAGAGGCACTGATCATTGAAGTAGAGAAGATGACTTGAATAGCAGATACTACACAGCCTATGTTATCAGCCACCCCAAAGCTGGAACAATATTTGCATGATTATTTGTAGAGTAGCCATATTGGCAAGGATGGAGGATATGATGGTCCAAAAAGCATGGACTCCCCACTCACTAAGGCTTATTTAATTACTCTGCCCCTGAGTGGACAATCTGCTGCTAATAAAGAACAAAATCAAGCCCCACTATGGCATCCTCCCTTAGAGAAATAAAACATCACGTGATGGCAACTCAATTACATTGGACCTCTTCCATCCTGGAACAGGTGGTATAATACAGTTAATTCCAGGGTGGAAGAGGTTCCAGTGTAATAGTCTTGCCACCAAAAAATATTTTATTTTCCCAAGGGACTGTACCATATCAAGAGTTCAGTATTGGTCTCATTGCTGGCAGCAGTTAATCGTGCCTGGAATTGATTGAAGTAGAATGCTTCCATAAGTAGAGATAGCAAGATTCCTACCATATTTTAAGCCACTGCCAGTCACTCTGGGCTACTTGAGGCAAGTGACCAGCAAGCAAGGAAAGGAACCACATTTCTCAAAGAGTGATTTGTTTGGAAATAAATGGACAAGTATATTAGCTATGACCCCAGAAGGGCATGGTGACCACCCTAGAGTTAAGGTCTGAGTCAAACCACCAGGTAAACCACCTAGATTAGCAGAGGTGCCTGCTAAACTAAGAGAAATCTAGAAGGGATGGTAGAGAAGACTGGTTGCAGCCTCAAGGCTGTGGTGCTGGCTATAGCTTATCTTACACATCTTACTGTAGTAAGTTTCCGAGGAAAAGAGATCAACTGGAATCCTAGAGGAGTCTTTGCCAGATAGGGTATACCTCTTATGCAAGGCAAATGGATCTGAGTAGTCAAGTGGTGGACTCTAGCACCCCCCTTCACAATGGAGGCACTCATTTCCCAGCTGCTGCTTGTATTGTCTGATGATAGCCCACAATGAGTCCCTCTTCAGGGATTAGACTCAGCTGCAGGAAGCTGGTTCATCCAAGGTCACACCCACACTAACCCACTAATCAATGAGCAGGTACAAAATCCAGGACCCCTTGCCTCAGTCCAACTCTCAAAAGAGTCTCTCAACTTGAGAGAGCCATGTGAGTTTGGCTAAGGGCTCTGGTACAACTGCATTGCAATTCAACTTCGCCCTCTACATAATCCAGCTTCACTCTTCCCATTAAAAGTGTCATTCCCCAGACCACTCCCAATAAAGCAGCTGCACACAAATCTCGATTGCAGAATCAGCTTCCCATTGAACCTGAATTATAATAATTGGGTACTTTGTTGGTTTGGGGAACAGTTCAATCTATTAAAAAGTCTTCTGTACATTTATAGCACTATATAAATGAAAGTTCTGGAATCCCTAGTTACATAAGTTTGAATACCTTGTACTTTTGGTATTCTAAACAAGACCAGGTTACTGAGCCTTGTGATTCATTTAGAAGTCTAAAGCTGCTTATACAGTAACAAAATATGATACACCTGCAAGAACTCCAAAGAACGTGGTATGTTCTGTCTGGATCATAACCTAACATGTTTTAGAAAGATCTTATTGTGTATTGTATGCTCTTGCGAATATTTGCCAGAATAGAATCTGTTGTATTTTTGCCCATTTTTCTTTAGTTATTTTGGATTCAGTGCTTGGAATACCCTTTAGTCTGCAGACAATAGCTCAAATACCATTATTACAGAAAGAAATCTTGTCTTCTATAATTTCCTACTACTATGTTACAAACATTTCTTAAAATATATCTTTAAAATGTGCCTTACCATATAATGCCCCAATATAGAGGACCATATTCCTCATTGAACTATTATTAAAGACAAGAATTCAGAGTTCAGACATGATGGCTTTCCAGGATCAACTTGCTAGATAATTCTGAGTCTCAATAACCTTAGTTTCTTCATTTCAAACATCCTATATTTTCAAAAGTGACATAAAACTAGCATTTTTATGTTATCAGTTTGCTTCATTTTGTTTTTGTGACTAATGGGATCTCTATTTAGAGGTGCCATGGGCTTTTCTCAAGACTATCATGGTCAAAGCAGAAGACTTGACTTCTCCCTGCTGCCAAAAAAGTTACTCTTTCCCAATCTCAGAAAATAGCATTGACCCACATTGTTGATTAAGTCAAATTGTATTTGATTCTTTTTTCCCTACTCCAGAGACAGCCCATAAGCAAGTTCTGACACCTCTACCTCCAAAATATCCTGAATCTGTCCAAGGCTACCTGTCATCACTGCTCTCACCCTTGTCGAACTACCATCATCTGTATCAACCAGTAACCTCTAAACTGGTCTCCCACCTCCATTCCTGACCCATTTAAGATAGATATAATGATTAAAAAAAAGTGTTTTTCAATGTAAATCAAAACACACAGTGATTTTGTTAATTCCCCCAGTTTTCCCCACTGATCACAGAATAAAATAAACTCTTTACTGGAGCCTACAAGCCACTCTGCCATCACTACCCTTCCTACCACCCTGAGCTCATATCATATCATGTCTTCCTCTGTCTCGAGCTCCAGACTCCTCAGCTTTAGTTGTCATTGTAGCAGTTGTTTAAATTTACCAATTTCCTTTCTACCTTGGAATTTCTGCTCTGTTTTCTTCCTGCAGTGATCTGTCCTATGGTTACATGCTGCTTGCCACATCTCATCTTCAGGATCTTAGCTCAACATAACCTTCTCAGAGGTTTCCTCAACCAAAGTAGACTGCTCTTCTTCCCAGAGACTTGTTAACAGGTTATCCTGTTTTAGAGTTTGTGACCTTATCACTATCTCTTACTTTAATTTTATATTTAATGTTTCTCCTTTACTATTTCATCAAAACAGGGACCTTATCTGACTTCCTGAATATTTTTACCACACTTAGTACTTGACACTCCATAGATATTTGCTGAATGAATGTACAAATGGTAGGAATAAATAAATAACAAGATATATTTTATATTTTATATATTTATGCATATGTTTATATGTATGAATATGCATTTCTGTATAACTATATATATTTTAGTTATATATAAAATAATATATCTAACATTTATAATACATAGTTATGTATATTTCATAAGCTATATATAAATATATTAAATATATTATTATACTATATATTCATATTATTATGTATCTATATGTGTCATATATTTATAACACATATTTTATAAGTAGATATATAGAGATTTAATGCATTATATTTTTAAAATAACATACATAGGTAGATAGATATCTCAGTATGTAGGGCAAGCAGTTTTAATCTCATAGAGAGCATGAGCTTTAGACCTAATAAAATATGCATTAAATTAAAGGTATATCCATCAAAAGTGCAAAATATATACTTCTGTGTTATTTTCTTGTAATGGCAAGGGGTAATGCTCCAAACCATATTTTCCAAATTGTAAGACAATTGTATTTTCTCATATTTTAAGTTTCTATACATATTATAATCTATGGGTTTGCTTAATGAAATAAGGCTTCTTTTACTCCCAGTATTAAAGTTATGATATACTTAGAATTGAGGGAATAAGAAAAAGAGTTCAATAAATATTGTTGACTTGAATGTAAGATTGAAGCCCCTACTTTATAAACAACTGTCTACACACATGGGACAAATAACCAGAATCATGGTAGAGTCAGTGATCACAGAACAGCCTTCTCTCTTTTTTTTATGACTGTATTTATTTATTCGACAGAAAGAGAGAGAGAGACAGTGAGAGAGGGAACACAAGCAGGGGGATGTTGAGAGGGAGAAGCAGGCTTCCTGCCGAGCAGGGAGCCCGATGTGGGGCTCAATCCCAGGACCCTGAGATCATGACCCAAGCTGAAGGCAGATGCCCAACAACTGAGCCACCCAGGCGCCCAGAACAGCCTTATCTTGTGTTGATAACTAATTCTGACAGGAAGACAGAGAACTGAACCCTCTGACTATGATCTCATTAACACCAAGCTCCAACCAACCAATTTAAATGATAACTGGATCAGAAAGCGAGAAATAAATGTGAATGCAGCTTCAGTATTACAAATGAAACTTCACTAAATTGTAAAAAAAAAAAAATTAAGACTATCAAATAATAGTTGTTTCTTCTGTAAATGTTTGCCATAACTTTATCAATATCTCTGAGATTTTGCATATATACATCATGTATTTTTTTTTAAGTGAGAGAAACCAGTGGTACTTAATTTTCATATTTAGACAATGTTAACACCTAAGAAGTATAGACTGAATTCACATTCACATCTCTTCTGCTGCTATTAGTCAGGTGAAGAATGCTTATTTAAGCAGTGAGATTTAATAATTTCTTATGGTCGTCTTACCTATGATCTGAGCATACTTCAGCCCCTAAAAAAATAAAGTACTTTGATATACTGGGAAGAAATCAGAAATAGCATTCTTTATTTCCCTCGGGCCCATCATTCTGAGTGGCTAGTAGGAAACAGGAACAAGTAAGTCCTTCAGATGAAAGTAGAATAGAAACAAACTCCATGATGTATCACTCTTTTTTTAAAGATTTTTTAAAAATTTATTTATTTGACAGAGATCACAAGTAGGCAGAGAGGCAGGCAGAGAGAGAGGAGGAAGCAGGCTCCCCGCTGAGCAGAGAGCCCAATGTGGGGCTCGATCCCACGACCCTGGGATCATGACCTGAGCCGAAGGCAGAGGCATTAACCCACTGAGCCACCCAGGCGCCCCATGATGTATCACTCTTAACAACTCATACATTCCCCATACCTTAGGATAGGAACTGAGTTTTGCCTTGCATGCTTACTCTTGATTGGCATCATCATCCTGAAACACTGGTTTGAGAGGACTATCTAAGGTCCAGCCAGGCTAAGGAAGAAGGAGTACTGTCATCAATTAACAAATTATGACTATTCAGCAATTTACAAATTGAGACTATTTACAGAAACTAAAGTCACCAGAACTGGGAAATTCCACAATAAGTAAACCCAATATTTGACCATGCTGTTATATGCTTCAGATGTGGAGGAAATGATACAGAAAATTAGAAAAGCTTACTCTCTAATTCCTATGGTTAACATAATTCAAAAAATGGATACTTTTAACATTTTTCTCAACATCAGTTTTTGAGAGCCAGCCATGAGCCACATATTGTTTTAGGTGCTAAGGATTGGTCAGTATACAAAACAGTAGAATCCAGCCCTCGTGGAGCTTATATTCTAATGAAAAAATAAAAAATAAAACTATCAAATATTTTTATAGTGTTGATTATATTCTGTTCTAAGTGAATTTTTTAACTTACTAGCTCATTTAGTTTTCACAAGAACACTACAAAATGAATGCTATTGTTTCCTGAAGTCATTCAACAATTAGGTGGTAGAACTGAGTTTCTTTCTTTTTTTTAAGATTTTATTTATTTATTTGTCAGAGAGCACAAGCAGGGGGAGCGGCAGGTAGAAAGGCAGAGGTAGAAGCAGGCTCCCCTGCTGAGCAGGGAGCCCGATGTCAGGCTTCATCCCAGGACCCTGGGATCAGAAGACAGACACTGAAGACAGACACTGAACCAACTGAGCCACCCTGGCATTCCAGAGAATGAAATCTTGCCCTTTTCTTTTTCTTTCTTTCTTTCTTTTTTTTTTTTTT
>RCUC01088929.1:0-14149 GCA_003697995.1 Taxidea taxus jeffersonii
CCCCCCCCCAGTTGAAGGCGTCATCCAACCTGTGGCCTGGTGACCTTGGCCTTGAGTTGCACCAACTGCTGATCGGCCCAGCATGTGGTTGCCTTTGGGGCCTGTCTCCTGTCCGATTTCCAGTGGTCAGAGGGCAGGCAAGTCCTGCCCTGGGGTGTGGGGGGCTCTGGGTTGCTTGTGACTTCTGGGAAAAGCAGGGGGAGGGGAGAGCTACAGGCTCTCCAGTACAGGACGGGCATCAGGCTTCCAGCAGGAGTGGAGACATTGAGGCTGGGGTGGTGGAGGGGCCAGAGAATCTGGAGGCTGAAGGCTGAGGGAGGACGGAGGATCCTCTTTGCCTCTGAGCCCCTCCTTCCTGTTCATGCTCTGCACACGGAGCCCTAAGTTCTAAGACGGGGACAGTGACAAATCCAGAGCAGAGGCAGGCCACAGGTACAAATGTTTATTCTACATAAAAATTTCACAAAATGGGCAGCTGGTTGTACCAAGACCTTTGGTGAAGGGGTGAAGGAAGGGAGGGAAGTTGCTGTTCAAGAAGGCAACACGACTGTGGTCACAGTCACTGGGCAGGAGCTGAGCTGAGGAGGGCGGGGCCCGGCTGCAGCCCCGCCCCCTGCCGCATGCACTCGCATGCACACTCCCAGCCCATCAGCGAGGAGGGCTCTTGGGTGGGGCACGTTTCTGACTTGAGAAGGCCCGAGGCGGGGAGGGCGGGCCGCCTCCCTGGCTGGCTGCCGAGTACTGCATCCCAGACACCAGACACCCACGTGGCATGTCCATTGGGGGGACAGCAAGGGCAGGACGTGACTGTAGGCCTGAGGTGACGTCTGACTTTCCAGGGCACAAGAGAGCAGGGACCCCTGTCCCAAACATGCAACACACGATGGCTTGAGAACCGGACAGGCCTGCCGGTGAGGGTGGCTGGCCCAGGGTGTAGGCTTCAGGGAGGGCATCTGCCTCCTGAGCTCAGAGGGTAGCTGGGAACCAGGCTCCAGACCTCTCTAGAATGTTACCTGGGGTCAGGCATAGCTCGGAGGCGTTGCTCCTGGTGCTGTAAGTATGTGGGAAGGGAGGATGGGGCAGCCAAGACCTGCTGGCCTCTGCCCCTAGGCTGGGGAGGGGGCCTGGTCTTGACTGAGCCAGAAGCCACCTGGCCACGACACCCTGAGCCTCCCTGGCAGTGATGAGCTGTTAGAGGCTTAGAGCTGGGCTGTCTCTCAGGGCCACCCCTCCCCTGACCTGAAAAGCAGCACCATGTGGCCAGCTGGCCCCCACCCCTCAGGGGGCTCGGCTTTGGGGGGCAGCTGGAGAGAACAGAGGTCAGGGCGGATGGGCCGTTGAGGAGGAGGCAAGGTTGGGGGTCCAGGGAGCGCCCTGGTCCCAGGAGAGGGCAGGCCCTGGGCTGGACTGGGACTACGGGCGGCAGGGGAAGGGGAGCAGGGCTACCCTGGGCAGTGCAACCCGGGAGGGGTGAGGCGGCCAGGGCCTGAGTCTGTTCCCTGCTGACCTGCCCCCCTACACTGGCTCCTCCGTACAGACACACACTGTCACAGAGATCATGCACACGACGGCTCAGGGCAGGGGGTATGGAGGGCCCTACGGCCGAGAAAGGAGCGGTACCGGGTGGGAAGGAAGGGGCTCCGAGCCAGAAGGCGGCAGCAGCCAGCGGGCCTCCTGAGGGCAGACCATCCCGAGCGGCGTGGCGGGCGGGGTGGCTTCTACCCAAAGATGCCTCCGAAGGTGGAGGCGATGACGATGCCCAGGACCACGCAGCAGATGATGATCATGATCTTCTTCTGCACGGGGGAGGCGGGAAGGGGTAGCCTCAGACTCGGGGGGGGGGCTCGTGACCGGGGCACCCAAGGAGAGGGGTCCCTGGGGGCTGCTGAGGACTGGGGGCCCGGGGTACAGGATCCGCACTGAACTGGGGAAGGTGCTGCCTGGAATGTACCCAGGGAGGCAGTGGCTGCGGGGAGCTGAAGGCCTCGGGGTCAGGGCTCCGGTCAGAGCCCAGAGATGCGGTCAAGGCAGAGTGCGGAGGGCTCCACGGTGTTCCCCGGGGCTCTGAGGGGCAGAGGCGGCTACTGACCCGGCGCGCCTTGCTCTGGTACTTGACGGCCTTCTTGGTGTCAGACACGGCCCTCTCCACGTAGTCCACCGAATGTTCCACGTTGTATTCGATCCTGTCAATCATCTCCCCCTGCAGGGCCGGCGCCCGTGAGCTCCAGCCGGCCCCCCTCAGGGGCAGGACTCTGGGGAAGCACCCTGAGGTCAGAGAAAGAAAAGTGGGGGCGTGAGGAGGATGGGGTGCAGCCCGTCACCTGTGACCCTCAGGCCAGGCGCCCGGGGAGGGACTGGACCATGCAGTTCCAGCCAAGGGGGTGCGGACCATGCAGAGGGTGCTCAGCCGGGGCCGAGAGGCAGGCAGGGGGAGGCAGGGGCAGCAGTGGGTGCTCGGACAGGGTCCCGCTCCCTCCTCACAGACATGCGGGTTCCACCCAGCTCCGACTGACTTTGGTCTTCAACATCCAAGGATCCCTGCCTACGCCTGTAGCCCTTCTGGGCCCCGTAATCTGGTCCCAGCAGCCCCCCAAGGCCGCTCCCACCAGGACGCTGCCCGAGACCACCACCGGCGCTGCCGTGATAAGTGGCCGCGCCCTCCGAGTCCACTGCTCCTGCTGGTGTCCTACTGGTGTCGCCATGGTCTCGGCCCCAGCAGCCTCCTCGTGGCCTCCCCGTTTCCTAACTCGGCTCACACCACACCCACACTTTGGAGAACCCAGAAGGCCAGCACCCCTGTCTGCCTCACCCTGAGCTCCAGCCGCACGACCTCCTTGGTGAGCTGGGCTCTTGCCGGTCTCGGGGCCGGGCTCTGCTGGTCCTGCTCTTACTCACCCCAGGAAGTCTTCCAAGCTCAAATGCCACCTCCTCAGAGAGGCCTTCCCTGACCACCCCCATCCAAAGAGGCCGCCGCAGGGACGCTATTACGGTGTTACCTTAAGTGTGGCCCTGGGCCTAGCAGCATCGCATCCATCTCGAGCCTGTTAGAAATGCAAATTCTCGGGCCCCTCTCCAACCTACCAATCTCTGGGAATGGGGACCAGGAAGCCTCCAAGCCCCCAAGTGATTCCTGGGCCCTTTTCGAGTTGGAGAACCGCCCCCCCGCCCGCTCTATCTCACTGCCTCCTGCTAACCTCTCCTGAGCACCCGGCACAACCGGAGAACATTCCTTCCGTTTGTCACTCCCTTCTGCTGCCCTTCCGCTCCACAGACGTTAGCTCCAGGAAGCAGCAGCCCCCCGCCCGCCCCGCTGTTCTAGTCACTGCTGTGACTAGGCCGGAAAGCGGCCATCCACGGTGCCCCCGAGACAAACGGCTGGTGAGCTGGACAAGGCTGGGTGGAGAGCCATGCGGGGCTGGGGGGCCTGGCAGGCCAAGCAGGGCCATGCAGAGGATGGGGGTCCTTCAGGTGAGCCTGGCCCCGGAGGCGGTTTCAACAGCAGGGGGTGAGTTACCTGGAGACTCGGTCCCTCCCGGGCAGGGCAGCGTGTCAGGCAGAAAGGGTGGGGGTTAGTGCAGCCCCGGGGGCTGCTGGGGGCTGGCGGGCCGAGGCCAAGGGCCTGGGCTCTCACCTGGCTCTCCACAAGCATGGCCATGTCCATGAACATGTCGTGCAGCTCCCGGATGCTGTTCTCCAGCTTGATGATCTCACTGTGCCGCGTCTCAATCTCGCTCAGAGCCTGCTTTGAGATGCTGGAGTCCATGATGATCTAGGGGGTGGGAGCAGTGGGCTGGGACCTGGGAACCGGCCGCAGGGGGCAGGGCGGGTGGGGGCCGGGCAGGGCCGCAGGCGGAGGGAGAAGGTGGCGGGGATGGGTGACGGCTCCCTCCTCAGCCACAGCGCTCCGCCACTTCCTGCTCGCTTCCTATTAGCTGTTAGCCATCTCTCCGGGACAGACTTCTCAGTGTTAATGTGAGGCCCCCTGTGCCCACCACATAGTCACCGCTCAGCAGCCTTGTGGGGAGGCCAAGTTGACGGCCCCCAAGGACCCAGGCCTTGAACCTCCTTTCTCCCTCTTCCTGCCCCCCACCCTCCAGTGAACCTTCCAAAGAGGGTAACTACTCCCCCCTTCTCTCCTGGAACCCGCAGCCCCTAGCTGCCTTCCACTCTGTGGGCCGCCTCCTCTGGGAAGCCCCCCTGCTCAAGTGTCACTTAAATGTAGAGATGGCCAAGGGCACGATGTCTCCCAGGAGGGAAACAAGGCCCTGAGGATGGTGGAAGGAGCCCCTGGCCGGTGGCCAACCAGAGAAGCAAGGAAGGGGACCCGACTGAGAGGAACCAGGAGACGGTGGTCTTCATTCTACCTGTGCCCACTAATGCTGTGTGGCCTCAGTCCGGTCCCTTTTCCTCTGGGACTCTGCTGTCTCTGAAACTGGCCTCTCAAGGTGGCTGTGCCCACAGACTGCTCAGGCCCGCACTGTGCACACACAGCAGAGGTCCCTGCCGGGGGTGCGGTGCGGTGGTGGGGGTGGTTCACACTCACCCCGGAAGCAAAGATGGCTGGGTTTCCACTCTCCAGCATGTCCTCCAGCTCCTCACTGGTTGTGGTCCGGCCAGCTGTGAGCAGGGATCCCACTGAGCCCTGCACCCCCGCAAGGTTCGGCCCGACCCTGCCCCTCACCCTTGCCCCCCCGCCCCCACCGCGAGCTCACTGATCTCCAGCTGCCTTTGGATGCGCCCCTTGCAGCGCTCGCGGTAGTCGGACTGCGTGGCATTGTACTCGGACATGACCTCCACAAATTTGCGGGACAGCGTGGAGTGCTAGGGTGTGTGAGATGGGGGTGCAGGTATCAGGCCCAGCTCCACAGAGCTCCAGGGCCTCCCGCACCCATCAGCCCGCCCTGGACACCCGCCAGCAGCACCTGTGTCTTTCGGATCCTCAGGTCCGCCGATGAGCGGTTGAGTCCTTCCTCCTGCTCGATGCTCTGCTCGATGCCTGGGGGGGTGGGGGGGACGCTGAGCCATGACCTGTCTGCCTCGCCACTGTCCTCTCCCTCTTGGACCCACACACCCAGGATCTGCTCCAGGCCTCCCCTGGGGAGGGTCTAGTGTGGACTATGTGGGAGGGGGTCACACAGGAAGCAGAGGAAGAGGATGCACCACTCAGGGAGGGGTCGCCAGGTGCCCATCTGGGGGTGCTGCGGGTTTCGGTGTGTGCACGTATGCACACCCGTGAGGCCTCAGGCACACTGCAAGCTCTGTGTGTGTGTGTGCGCGCGCGCCTACCGCGCACTGGGCCTGGTGGCTCAGGCCCACCCTGCCTTCTGCTCGGGAAGGCTGTGTGCCCAGCAAGGGGCCAGGCGGGGAGGACCTGGTGGCCCCAAGCTGCAGGCCCTCGGTCCCTGGGCCCATCCATGCACCTCTGCGCTCCCACAAACGCAGTGCTGGCCACGCCTTGAACCCTCTTTAGCTTAAGTGGGGGACAATTCCCAGAGTGGAGCCCGGTGCAAACAAGCCTTGCCAGGTAGCAGTGGCACCGTCCTAAAGGAAAGCAAGACCCAATGACCCCCTCCGAGCTAGGGAGACCCACGGGAAGCGGAGGGAGTGGGCCCAGCGTGCCCCTCCACCCCCAGCCAGGGCCCGGAGGGAGCCGGGACTCACTCTTTAACTTGGAGCGAACTTTGTTTGCGGTCTTCTTTATGTCGGACATGAGCTCCTCCAGCTCCTCCTTCGTCTCTGGGGAGGTAGAAGGGGTAGAGGGTAGATCCCTGGGGCGCCCCCATCGCTCCTGACAGTCAGGCTCAGCCCCTGGTGCAGGGGGCCCCGTCGCGGGTCTCCGGGCAGACCCTGGGTCCCGGGTCTCCCCCCTGCCCCTGGCTAAGGCTCTGCCTGCCCCTCTGCTCCCGGGCAGGGGCCACCACAGCTGCAGCCTCACCCCCTCCGTGCTGCCTTCCGAGGAGCCTCCCCTCCTCCTTCACTGGCTCTCCCACCCCCTGCAGATAACAGATGGGTCTAAATTTAAGGCAGAAATAGTTGTGGAGCAGCTGGCGATGCTGGAGCTGGCGCTGGGGAAACTGACTTGACGCCTGCCTGAGTCGAACGGGGGGGGGGGGGGGCACCTAGAGTTACCTGCTAGCTCTGGGGGCCGGGGGGCCAGACATCCAGCCAGGAGGGGGACAGAGCCAGGGGCCAGGGAGGCTGAAGCAAGCCCCCCTCAATGGAGCACCCCGGGTGGGGCAGACCTTCTACTGGGTCCCCCCTTCCCAGGTGCTGAGCTCAGAGGAGACCAAGCGCTGGATGCCCAGTGGGTGGCCAGGGGCACGAGGCACCAGGCCTGGACGGGAGCTGGTGAAGAAGAGGCTCAGAGAGGCGGCCCCCCCCCGGCACACAGTCAGTCCTGGGGCAACAGGTGGCCAGTCCTGTGAAGCTGGGGGAAGGCCACAGCCTAGTGTTTCTGGCCCTTGTTCCAACTGGAGCCTCTCTCTAAAGCTGGCAGAGGCCCTGGGGGCTCCCAGCTTGCTCTACCCCCAGCGAGTGACGAGTGGTAGGCTGGCCAGGTGGGGCCAGGCGGCTGCTTGCCTCCCAGGTGCTGGTTGGAGCAATGGCTCCTGACAGCGCCCCAGCCTCAGGGCAACCCCAGAACTCTGACTTCCGACTTCGACTTCCCACGGAGAAAAGGGCTGAGCTCCTTAGTTATTCACTGTCTGGTTTCCTCTGGGGCTGGGCCCCTCCTGTGGGGGGGTGGGAGAGGCATTTACAGCAGTTGATCCGCTGGGGGGGGACCTCCTAAGTAGGTCGTGAGGTAGGGCGCTTCAAGGAGTGGAGTTCGTACAAAGGAAACTTGGTTACCAGCTGCTCTGACGTCTCTGCCTCTTTTGCTCAGACCCAGAACGGCCCAGCCCAGATGGCAGCCCCCAGGGAAGGCAGAGCAGGCCTCGGCCCGGGGAAAGCCCCCCAACTCGCTGCTGTCCTTCCCAGTGGCTCTTCAGGAACTGCTCCCTCTGGTCTGGAACCCTTACCGGGGAGCCCCCTGCCCTCATCAGTGACCACCGGCCAGTCCTGACTGCTTGGCTCACGGTGGCAGTTCCGAAGGGGTCGCTACTAACTCTGAGCGGGGACACCTTGTGCAGAAGGTGGGACAAGGGAGCCAAGAGGAAGGAACTGGCGTCTCTGTGGCCCCACGCTTGGCCGTCCGCCAGCAGAGGAGTGCCGCAGCTCCTTCCAGCACTGCTCCCGCAGTCAGTCCCCTTCTGACCCCCAGCAGGAGGGACCTGCACGGGGACACACCCGGACGCAGACATACATGTGTCAAGACGTATGATGTCACACGCTGCTACTGGAGCCAAGTCTCTGGGGAGAGGGGCAACGCGTGATGGCAATACTGAACACGGGCCCTGCCTTGGGGGGCCCCTCTCTCCTTCCCACCCATTCCTGGGGCAGGCTCCCGGCTTCAAGCAGACTCATTTTGCTTTCTAAGGGCCTGGCCCCGGGCTCGCCCGGCTTGGCCCTGGCCTCGGGTTCCAGCGCACCTTGCGGGCTGTGGAGAGATTTCTTCTGGGGGCTTGAGGATGCCCGCGGGCCAGGCCGAGGGATAGGGAGACACAGCTGGAGGCCACAGGCAAACCCAGCCCTGAGCGCTTCCCCTAACTGTCCCCCTTGCATTCTTGGGGCCCCCTGGGCTGGTGCCTTCCAAAGGGGCTGGAGGGGTGGGGCAAGGAGGGGAGCCGGCAGGAGCAGAGTACACGTGGGCGCCCGCGCTGTCCCTGCCTCCCCAGGGCCGAGGGGAAGGAACCTCGGACCAGCGTGCTGTCAGCCCGGCACAGGGCTGGGCAGTAACCAACACCTCCCAGGAGCTGCGACAGAAGGGTCAGAGGGGCCTGTCTGAGGACAGAGGGCAATGTAGACACACAGAGGCTCCCGGTGTGCAGGAGAGAAGTGACTTCCTGGAGCCCTGGGAAGGCCCGGCTCCGGGGTACCAGCAGCCAGGTGCCAGGGCTGCTAGCTCTTTCCGGAAGCTCCTCCCGCTGGGCCGGCTTGCCCTCCCACGGCGCTGAGACTCGGCTGTGGCCATCTGCTTCCCTGGGGAGGCTCGGGAAGGGGAGGGGCTGGGCAGAGAGCCTTCCTTTTGAGCCGGGCAGCACCCCCCGGACCCAGCTTACCTGGCCCAAGGTTGGCGCCCCACTCCATGCCAGCCTGCATGAGACCTGGGGCCAGCGGGGGATACTGGGCACGGACCCCTGTCCTGGGCCCGGGCCAGCGGTGCTCTCTGGAGCTTTCCACGGGGCCCTCCCCACGCCGGGCAGGCCAGGCAGTGCGGGTGCTGGGGATGCAGAAGCCCCCCCGGCAGGAAGCCGCCCCCCAGTCCTGTGCACTCACTCTCGTCGGGGTTGGGGGCGGCCAGGATGGCGCTGTGCTTTCGCTTCACCTCCTGCACGCTCTCGGAGATCCCGTCAATGAAGCCACGGATCTCCTCCACCTGTGCACCGGGCCGGGGTCAGGAGAGCCGGGGGGCGCTCGTGGGCCCCGGGGCTGGGCCAGACTGCGGCTGGCAGTCAGGTTCAGAGGGGCTGGACCAGGCGTCAGGTGGGGGTGTGGCATGGACCTCCCCCCCCCCCCCCGACCTCCAAGGTCTCCCGGTGTATTCAGGGGCGTGGGGTGTGCTGGCTCCCACCTGTTCGAAGAACTCATCCATGAAGCCGTCCCGGTCCACCGTGACAGTGACATCGTCATCATCATCACTGTCCTTGGCCTGCGTGGACATGTGCACACGTGAGCGGAACTGCGGCAGCCCCACGGGGTCCCGCTGGGCCCCGGACACAAACTGCCCAGCAACCATAGGCAGGAGGCTGGTGGGCTTGGCTCCGGGGCCCTGACTGCCGCACTCTGCCCTCTGTCCTCTTGGCAGGAAAAAGGTCTGGCTGTGCCCTCAGCTCCCAGCCATAGTGAGACCTGGAGGACCCCTGGGGTCCCAGCATAAGGAGAGAGACTCTGCCTGTCTAGTTGGTGACAGGACCCAGTCTCCACCTCTAGGCCAAGGACTCCTTCCCCTGCCCAGCTGCCTGCCCCTCCCCCACAGAACCGGGGCCCTCCCGGCACACCCCTCACCCTAGGGGGCAGCTGGAAACGCTTGGCCCCCTGGCCAGCGGCCCCAACTCAAGGACCTTGCCTGAGACACGCTGCCTAGAAGCCAGCCCTCTCTACTTCCCAGTCCCGATGGGTTGTTGTTTTTTTTTTAAAGATTTTATTTATTTATCTGACCGAGATCACAAGTAGGCAGAGAGGCAGGCAGAGAGGAGGAAGCAGACTCCCTGCTGAGCAGAGCCCGATGTGGGGCTCGATCCCAGGACCCTGGGATCATGACCTGAGCCGAAGGCAGAGTCTTAACCCACTGAGCCACCCAGGCGCTCCCCCCCACCCCGCCGCACGATGGTTTTAATTAAGATGAAGCCCAAAGATCCCAAGCTCCTTTTTGGCAGGGGGTGGGGGGCGTGGGGGCAGTCCGGGCGTGGGAAGGCTGGGTGCCACGCCACTCATACCTGCCTCGGAAAAGGTAGGCTGGCTCAGACCAGGGGGCTGACCCACAGCGCCTCGAGCAGGCCTGACAGATCCTGGCTGTACGCAGCCCTGCAAACCCAGCTCCCCCCTTGTCCATGCTGGACATCAGACCTCCATCTTCTTTCCCTTCAGGCCCAGAGCTGGGCCCTACCAGCCTGAGAGGCCAGTCATGTTGCTTGGCTCGGGGCCTACCCTACGCCCCACCCCACCACCCCGGGAGCAGCCGGACCAAAGCCACCCATAATGGGGCTGAGTAATTACACCTGTGACTCCCGGTGTGCTGGCCGCGCTCGTCACTGCCTTACCCGCTTCCGAATCACCAGGGGCAGCCCGCTCTGCTGGCAAGGGCAAGTCCCTCTCCACGGCCAAGGCCGGTGGTCCCCTCACACTGGGGTTATCAGGCTTGGTCACACCCCTTCAGGTCTCAGCACCCATGGGGAGGAGGCGTGAGCAGGCTCAGCACTGGCCTTCACCTTGCTCTCTCCTATGTCAGGGTCCGAGCCAAGGAGCAGGCGGCGGTTGAGGGATGATGACGCTGGGGAACCCTGGAGGTTGGGCCCAGCTGGCCTGCTGGGGAGGGACCCAGGTTCTGTGTGCGGTGGGGACAGGGACGCCAGGCTGCAGGGACAGAAGGCTGAGGAAGGGTGGGAAGGCACAGCATGTTCTGTAAAGGGTTGTGCCCCTGGGGCTCTGGGGGTCCCACTGCCACCCCCAGAGAGGGACCAGACAGCAGAGGGGTTGCTGGGAACTTCATGGAGGCGGCTCTCACAGGCCCCTCTCATCAGGAGATCACACCTCCTCCCCCAGCAGCTAAAATAAATCCTTGCTCCCACAAGTGCCTGTGGCTGCTACCAGGTGGCCCCTCCCCCCAACCAAGCCCACCTATAGACAAAGAGAATCTAGAAGCCATTTCCACACTTTTGAAACTTGCCAGGCGCAGGACCTAAGCTAGAGGAGCACTCCTTAGGGAAACTGAGGCAGAGTGCAGTCGAGGAGCCCAGGACCCCCTCCGGGGCAGCCTGCTAGGTTGGGAGGTGGCCCCAGGAACTCCTGCCCTTCTGCGGTCTGCCCTGTCTTTCTTGGCATCTAGAGAAGCAGAGGGATGGATAGGAAAGGACAGAAGGAGAATGTTCCAGGTCCTCTCCCAAGAAGAGTAATGACCAGCTAGGGCTAAAGACAAGGGCATCAGAGTTTCCAGAGACGAGAGCCGTTGCCAGAGACCCCTGGGATCTGGGCGGCTGCTCGGCCTGGGCCCCAGCTTGCCCACCCGTCCGTAAAACAAGGATGGATCTTCTCCAGCATCCAGCAGCTCCGACCTGCCCCCTCCATGGCCTCCCCAGAAATCTGACAGCTGGAATCGGGGAGTTTCTCCTACACAGGGTTGGCAGGAAGGAGGCTCACGCTCTCCCCCTGCCCTCCGTCCCCAGGCCGAGAGGGCAGAGCTGAGGAAGGGTACACCTGGGTCCAGGGCCTGACTGGGGGTCCCAGGCTGGGGTACACCCCAAAGGTAGCATTCAGATTGGCCCCAAAGCCGCTCGGAGGACTGAGGGCCTGACTTCGCAACCCGGATCACAGCAGTGGTGACTCCAAGCAAAACCTTGGGGGATTCTCTATGGGAACCCCTTCCTTACCACGTCCTGGCGCTTCCTCCTCCTCAGGACTTTGCACCCACTGCCCCTCGTCATCTCACTGGCGCAGCCTGAAACCGGACCCTGGCACACCCCATCTAAACCATCTCCCTGCCTCCACTACCCACCCGATGTCTTCCCTTGCCCCAGTGCAATTCCCTCTGCCTGGAATGCTGATTCCACGAAGCAGACATTCCCGCCATCCTTCAATGCCACCTCCTTCCAGAAGCCTTCCCCCAGGTCAGTATCTCGCTCTTCTGGTTCCCCACACACGATTCACATCTCTACTGAACCCCAGCCACACACTCTCAGGCCCAAAGGGACCTGAAAAGCCACCTTGGCCTCAGCTTGCACACCTCCTGTGATGGTGAGCTCACTAGGCTTCCCCAGGCAGCTCTGCCTATCTTGGGCTGCCCCAATTGTCCCTTTCCTGTGGTCCTAAGCCACGAAGAACCTGTTGGTGTCCTTTCCCTTGGCTGGCCTTGCAAGAGATCTGACGGCAGCATCCACACGTTCCTTCCCTGGGTTCCTCTCCTCAAGCTGACCATTCTCTTCCCCTCACATCCCTCCTGGGACCCTAAGTTGCAACCCCTGCCCCAGACTTGTTTGATTCAACCTCTATCTTCTCTGCGGTACATGATACAAACTCAATCTGCTATTGATTGTGGTCTAAGTGGTACCAAAGAGCTGGCCCATCCCCTCCCTCTTTTTATGTGGTCTACCTTCGTTAATGCAACCAGAAATCAGTACAAGTGATCATATAGCACTTCCTGGCCAGAAAAGCCCAAAGCCCTTCCCCACACCTGTCTACTTGGTTGGATTTTAGGCTCAAGGGAAGGACTTTTTTTGCTTTAAGTTTTTCATTTGTTCTAATCCTTGTTCTACTTTGTGAGAATCTGATGGCTCATGACTCTGGGGCTCCCTGCAACCTCGTCCATATCTAAGCCAGAGCCCTGTGGCACCTTTCTAGAGACATCCTTCAGATTAACCCAACCGGGTTTCACTGGACACTAAATAAATGACGAGCCCCAAACCCAGACACACTCCGGACCCAAAACGAAGCAGGAACTAGCCTGGCATGTTCTCATGTCCTGGGGGTGGTCAGGGCAGGCATCACTAACATGCACCAAGGGAGCACCCAGATGGTTTAGAATCATGAAGGCCCCAGCTCCCTTGGAAACCTGCTAGCCCTCTATGAGTGACAGTCACAGCACCACAGAGAGGGCTGGACGGGACTGGGGACTTGAGGTGGCAGCTAGAGCCTGGTGGGGGTCGCAAGCATCTTCAGGATAAACCCAGCCCGTCATCATATGAGCAACCTACCCGCCATCTGGCGCAAACTAGGTTCTGCCTCATTCTCCTGAGCCCCCCCGCCGAAACCCCCCATTCCCAAGGGTCCCCCCAAATCAGAAGCCAGGGTACATCTACTTTCTTCCTCTTCCTCTCCTATCCATCCAACATTTGACTTGTTGCGGTTCTTTTCACTGGGTCTTAACCCTGTTCCAGCACCATGATCCCTTGGAAGGCTTAAAAACAACCAAACAAAATCCAGCTTCCAGGATTCTCCCCCAGAGAGACCGAATCAGAATTTAGGGGTTTGGGGCTGGTAAGGCTAAGTTTTTAAAAAGCCCCCCCAGCCCCGGGATTGAGAACCAGTGGTCTGATCTTTCTCCTCTCATCAGAGAGGCTCTGGCCTCATGAGGCCTCTAGGCCAAGCCATCCAGGGTGAAGGCCGCCCTGGCCAGAAGCCTTGCACTTCCAGAGGAGGCCAGACAGCCCTGGTGGTCTCTGCTGGCAGAGGCCCCAGGATTCGGGATACCTTCCTGGAAACAGAAGTGTGATTCCTCCAAGAGGCTGGGAGGCCAGCAGCCTCCAGGCCCATCGCTGAGGATGGATGGCCCGAGGCCAGCCCCTGTGTTGATTCATTCCTCTGGAGCAGGAGTTGGCTGTTGTCTGCCTCCAGGGCTAGTTTTTTTTCCCCTTCTTGTTTTTAATGACGAATCAAAGTCAATACCACTAGAGCAGAGAGAGCCAGTGCTGAGTCAGGGGTATGTGAGGCCGAACGGGGTCTCCAGGAAAGGGGGGCTCCCCCCCACCCCATCTGATCCTTTCACCCACTCCCCATTTGGTGTCTGCCCTTCACCTCCAGATCCCTGCCCCTGACGGGGCCCCCAGGGCAGCTCCGGGAGGCAGCCTCCACCTGCGGAGAGGAGCTGGCTTCAGCCCTGCACTACCTCCGCAACCAACACACCACGGGACCTTCGATAAACCCCTGGCCCTTTCCAGACCTCACTTTTCCTATCTGTGAAAGAGGAAAGAATAGATCATCCCTGAGGATCATTCTGGCTCTACCCCAGCTTTCTTCTGGGAAAGAAACCCACAGTTTCTTCTGGGAAACCCCAGAAGGGGTGTAAGGGAGGTAAAGGGAGGAAGGAGGCCTTACATCCCCAGTCTTCCACTCTGCAAGGCCGATCTCGCCAGGTGCACTGTAGGGATGAACTGGGCAAGAGAGGTTAAGGCAAGAACCTGCCTGGTGTTGCCCAGGACACCCAGTCTCTTCCCAACAATTCGAGAGAAAGCGGGAACGGGTGGGCAAAAGGACGTACTGGCCTTCCCCACCCAGGCCTGCCCAGGCCGCTCCAGTGAGCAGGCATCAGACCACCCTCTATTCTCTCCTGGTTGGGCATTCCAGCCTCTCTGCCTTTACTCACGTGGGTCCCTCCTCCCATTTCTATCCAACTCCCCCTGGGCCACCCTAGGTTCCCTTCTTCTAGGGTCTGGTGGCCCCAGCGCTCCCTCCTCTCTGTTCTCTGGCTCCCGCGGCGGCCCCAGCTCCTGCATGGGGATCAGCACGAAGATAAACACCCTCCTGGACCCAGGGAAGGGTGGGTGAGCTCCAAGAAGATCTCAGAAAGAAAACCAGGAAGGCCTCCGAATGAGGGGTTAGAAGGCAGCAGCATGCCAGG
>RCUC01088937.1:0-12578 GCA_003697995.1 Taxidea taxus jeffersonii
CCCCTCCCCTGCCCACAACATGCTCCTGGCCTTCCCTTCCTACCGTGCTTTCTTGCTTTCTCCTTCCCTCTCTCCTCCTGGTCCCATCACTGTCCCTGCAGGCCCCTAACTGAACTTCTCAGGGCAGTAACAAGGCCAGAGACAACCTCACAGAGCAACTACACCACCTGTAAATAACCAAGAGTGGCCACCATTTTTGTAGGCGAGCACTATTTTGGGGGTACCATTTATCTCCCCTTCTTCCCACGTGTCCAGCCCCGGGGTGGGTCATGAAGGGGACAAAGCCAGCTCCTCTAATTTGGTGGCATCCAGCACAGAACCAAGCAGCTAACATTCCCCCCCCCCCGCCCCCACCTGCCCCTCTTACCTCCGCAGGCTGCTCTGGGCAAACCAGTCCATCTTCATTAGGACGAGGCGCACCTGTTACCTGCGCGAACTCTGCCCTCATGCCTGGTGGCAGTTAGCCTGGCTCTGGCTGCTGGAGAGGGGCGCTTGCTTCCACGGCTCTCTCCATGAGACTGTCTCAGTGTATGGGCGATCAGAATCTCCTGCCCGGGGGTCCTGCTGGCCGTGATTAGATGGCTGCCCTGCTGTCTCTGCCTCTGAAGCCCCCTTTGGAGAGGAATTTTAACCTGTGCTGAAGACAGTTGCAGGAGTGGGGCGGGGGGGGGGGGGGGGGCACGGGAGCCTTGGCCTCCGGTTTCTGGGCAGGTGAAGGGGGCCTGCACTCAATTGTTTCAAACTTCAAAGAGACAGCTTCAGGAGCCCTGCCTCTCTGCATTCGGTGAGGATGGAATGACAATTCTCAGAGGGCCGGCCTGATGTTGGAACCGAGCTGCCTACGCGGCGGGGGGTCTGAGGGGGGAGAAGGAGAGAAGAGGAAATGTGCTTTGTGAGATCAGTGTGTCCATCCCCCTGCCTCCGCAGCCTTCTGATCCATGAAGCCCTTTCCTCCCTTTCTCTCAAGCACAGAGAGGAGCGGGCCGGGCCTTTCGCGCCCAGCCCTCGTTCTCTTCATGGCCAGAGGGATTTTAGGTTGTCTATCTTGCCAATCCCGTGGGAAGCAGGACTCTTTCTGCACTGTTCTGTTTCCTCGGGAAGTGCAGGGAGAGGGCTGTACTGCTGAGAGCGTGCCTACCAGGCACCAGACATCACCTTTGATCATTTCATCCTCCGGGTCCTCCGAAGAGGTTGGTACCGCTCCTTACCGCTCCTCCCACTTTACAGATGCAGTAACTAAGACCCAGACACACTGAGGATTTTCTCGAACATCATGCGACTGTGAACAGTGGAGGCAGCCCTCTCTGTCCCGGGGCTGCCAACCCCTAGCCCCCGTTCTTTCCAGGGACAGCAGGCTACTGCAGGAACTCCGGCACCGGAGCCGAGCACGACCCCTCCCTTGGACCTCACTCTTATACCCGCCCCCCCAGCTGGAGGCCCCAGCGCTCTGCCCCAGCTAGTGCCAGATCAGAGACCCTTCACTTCTCCTGACTTCACAGCAACCTCGCGGGCCTGCCTCCGAGGGAGGAGCCATGTGGTGCTGCCCACCTCTGGCCTGGCCCTGGCTGGTCTCCATCCTGGAGGCTCCGAATGAGGGCAGAGGGTGCCGGCATCTCTCCCAGAAGGCTGGTCAGCCCAGCCATTCTCGCACCAGTGTGGATGGGACTCCAAAGTCACCTTTTGGATGTTCAGTATTCGAGGACAGAGGTCCCTGGCACTTCTGTGGGACAGAGAAGAGGTACACACACCCCTACCGCATCCTTCCTAAAATTGGGGAGGAGGGGTGTTCTGTTCTGCTCTGGCTTACCAGCTCCTCCTGCAGCTCCATTTGGCCCTAGAGGAGGCCGGGTCCAGATTCCCTCCCTTGCCCCTCCGTGCACAGTTCAAACCGCGTGCCTACCAGAGTCTGGTGGGTTGGTCTCCCTCTTCTCCAGACCTCATCCCCAGTAGATGGACGCCCTCTCTATCCTGATGTCCTCATCTTGCTAATTGTTCTAGAATCGTCTTCCCCTGCTCCCAACCAGTGGGATGCCTTTAGCTGTCCTAAACCCCACAGGAGGCAGGCATCTCAGGTCAGAGACCTAGCTCCTAACACTTCTACCTGTGTGACTGTATCTGTCTCGCTCCAGACTCGGTTTCCTCCTCTGGGAAGTAAGGATCTCGATGTTGATGTCACAGAATAGTGGTGAGTAATTAGTGAGGGGGGGCATCTGTGAACCTCGGGAACCTGGGTTTGCATCCTGGCTCTGCCCCTATTAGCCCAGTTCTCTGAGACAGGACTTTTTGGTGGTGGTATTGGTTTTCATTACGCCTTTCTTTTTAAAGAACTGTTATCACAGTCTATTTTTTAAGCTCATTTCCTGTAACTTTATTTTTAATGATAAAATAACGTGTACTACTGCAGAAAAGTGGAAAATTTAGGCATGAAACACAGAATCGCCCCTATTTTAATACGTACAAATAAGCACTCTGAACGTTTTGCAGTGATTACGTTCAGCTTCGGTTTATTTGTGAGTATGTCAAAATGCCCACAGCCATGGACCTAAACACAATCAGAATTTTTAAAGAGCGATGGTACAGGGTGCCTGGGTGGCTCAGTGGGCTAAAGCCTCTGCCTTCGGCTCAGGTCATGATCCCAGGGTCTTGGGATCCAGCGCCACATCAGGCTCTCTGCTAGGTAGGGAGCCTGCTTCCCCATCTCTCTCTCTCTGCCTGCCTCTCTCTCTTCTGCCTGTGATCTCTCTGTCAAATAAATAAATTAAATCTTAAAAAAAAAAAAGAGCGATGGTACATATATCTATACTCGTGGTAAAATGCACATAATGAAATTTGCCCTTTTAATCATTTTTAAGTGGGCAGTTCGGTAGTGCTAAGTATATTCAACATTATTGCACGACAGATCTCCAGAACTTCAGCTGGCAAACAAACTCGATCCCCGTTGGAGCCCTTGTGCAGTGCGGGTGTGGTGCCAATCAGGGCAGCCGCTGTGGGAAGCAGTACGGAAGTTCCTCAAAAAATGAAAACTAGAGCTCCCTGACGATCCAGCAATCCCACTTCTGGGTATTTCTCCCAAGAAAACAAAACCGCTAATTCAGAAAGATCTAGGCAGCATCGTGTTTCCTGCAGCATTGCTTACAATGCCCAAGACACAGAAGCGACCGAAGTGTCCATCCATAGATGAGTGGATAGAGAAGCTGTGGTGTGTACATACAGTGGAATGACTCTCAGGGAAAGAATGAGGTCATGCCATTTACAGCCACATGGATGGACCTCCAGGACATTAGGCTAAAGGAGATATGTCAGACAGGGGAAGACAGATATTGTATTCTCTCCTGTACGTGTAGAATTTAAAACAACATCAACGCACAAAACCAAGCTCCTAGATGTGGAGAACAGAGGCAGGTGTGGGGTGGGGGTAGGGGGGCAAATGGGCGAAAGGGGTCAAAAGGTACAAATTTCCACTTATAAAATGAGTAAGTCTTGGGGATATCATGGACAGCACGGTCACTGTCCTTATTAACTTTGTAGTGCGTGTTGGGAAGTTGAGAGCATTCACTGCAAAGTCTCACCAATCCAAGATGGAGGGAGAGTGACCATCTACGGGTCATCAAACCCTCTGTACTACCTTGTCACAGTCATCCCTGAGCTCCCTCCAACCCCTGGGGAGTCTGCAGATCAGGCCCACATCTAACTGGCAGGGCAGGGCAGGGAGTCACATGGGGGTCTCCCTGAGTCTCCTCCATGCTGCCCTCCAAGACTCTCGGCTGCTGGCTCCAGCATTAGAACATCACATCCAGGTAAGAAATGCTTTCACATCCGCTGTCCTGTTGTTCCAACCACATCTTTGCAGAATTGGTTCTGTTCTAATTGCCTTATTGCTTCAGTGCCTGAGGAAAAGGAGGCTCTATGACAGGCATTCCAGGAGAGACGCCAGCACCCTCTGGGATAGGTGGGCTCTATGTCCCCCCAGCTCTTGTCCCCTTTGCTGAAACCACACAAACTCGTCCAACCTCAAAACGATAGGCTGTAATAGACCCAGACGGGCTTCGCCTTGTAGACCCCTGATATGATAAAGGTTGTCGAGTTTAAACCCCACTGGAATCCTGCGGTAGACTTGTGTGATGTACAACAGCCAACCTCTCTAGTTCTAGGATCAACAGACCTGAGAAGCCTACAGGGTCCTCAGGTGCCGGCTGGGCTTTCAGGCTAACCTGTGTGAACTCCCGCACATGGACATGTATGGTGCTGCCTTCCTTCCAGCTCTGGCCCCCATCCTGCCCCCCAGCATGTGGCCAGGCCTGGGCTCCCTGGGTCCTGCAGGAAGCAGTTTCTTACTGAGGGAGAAATAGACTCGCTCCTGGTGGGGAAGCAGCTGCAGGCTGTGTGTGCCTGGGAGCCCAGCCCCTCTGTCTTCTGTCCCTAAAACACTGGTAGGGAGCTGGGACCAGCCATCTCACCCACATCCTTCCTTTAAACAGCTCTGCTTTGTGCTTTTTGGGGTTTCTGTGTATGTTGTCAGGATTTGGAAGTGATAGCAAGGAACTCCTGCAGACTCCTGGGGAGTCTGCTCGTTCACTAGACTGCAGAGACCTCCTTTCCTTCCTTGTCCCCTTCCATGGGGAGAGAGTGGGGCACCTGCCTCAAGGGCCCTGGGTAGGGAACCAGCTCATGCTTCTCTGCACTGCTGAAAGGCTCATAGGCTTTTCTAGAGGCTTCCACCAAGAGACTGTGGCAGAGGATAAAAGGAAGAGCTGAAGAAGCAGAAGAAGGAAGAAGAAAGGAGGAAAAGCCGGGAGATCACAAGGGATCAGGAAGAGGCTGTTTAAGTCCATGGAAATTTACTTACATGGGAGCTGGGCTCCGGCAGCTGCTCGGGGCTGGAGGCTGCTTGGAATCTGAAATCCAGACGGGACTGTGTATTTTAGAAGCCAAAGGAACATGATCGCCTTCCAGCAGGGCCCTTGGGGACCCCAGACAACACTTGACTCCCAAGGGCTGGGTAGACCAATTGTGTGCCTTATCTCAGCCTGGGGGCGGCAGACTATCTGACGGACTTCTGCTGGGGGCAGACCTCCAAGGCTGGTAGTGCATGTGCGTGTGCATATGTAAGGCATGTTTATCAGTGCTCGGGCTGCACGCATTCACTGTGGGATGCGTGTGCACACACGTGTCCTAAAGTGCAGGCGACCCAAAGTCACACCAGCCCCCAAGCCACGCCACATCCTGCAAAGTGACAGTCCTCCCTCCTGACATAGGGGCTGCTCCGTGGACTCCCCAGCTTCACGTGGGCTCCGATTTGGACAGTGGTTCAAGGTGACTGCCTCGTTCTCTGCTGTTGTGACCCGTGGCCAGAACCTGGTAGTTTACCAGGAACTGTTGCCCTCAGGCTCTCATATGATCCTCACAGAAGCAGGGTGGATAGAGCAGATTCCATCCCAGAGATGGAAACTAAGACTCCGAGTCTCAGAAGCGTCTGCCTTTAAGTGAGACACAGTATTGTTTCCTCTGCCCCAGAAAGCCACCACATGCCTTTTCCTCCATTTTTCGACTGTCCTGTCTCGTATCTCTCTACTCTTTTGATCCCGAAGGGTCAGAAAGGTACAGGGCAGGCCCACTTAGGGACTTGGCTCCCCTTATCTGTGGCCTTTGTGCCGCACTTACAAGGTCAGGGGCAAAGTGGGTCACAAGTCCAGAGCTTAGGTCCTGGGTGGGACCTTCTGCCGAGGCTCAGGGGCCTGCATATTCTGAATTTCCATACTTAGAGGGATTTTAAAGTTGGGAGAAGTGTTTATGTAGAGAAGGAAGGAGTTATTATCATCGGGAGCCCAGGCAGGCTCTTTGGCTTTGAATTTTGTTGGGACTGTGTTCAAATCATAGTTATGTGACAGGCTGGTCATTACCCTTCCTGTGTCTCTGTTTTCTCCTCTGTAAAATGGGCATGACAATAGTAATGACAGCTAAGATTTATGGAATGCCCACAATATGACAGGCTCTGTGTTAACTACTTAGTATATACTACTTTAATACTTACAACATTCTTGTGGCTCAGGAGTTACTGTCCCCATTTAACAGATGACAAAACCAAGACTCAGACATTAAGTGACTTGCCCAACATCACATTGTTAATTGACAACAATTACTCAATTCAAATCCAGATGTTATGATCGGCAGCAGTTTCAAAACATGCTTGCAAACTCCTTTTTTTCTTTTTAAGATTTTATTTATTTATTTGGCAGAGAGAGAGAGAGAGAGAGCGAGCAAGAGAGCACGCAGAAGCAAGGGGAGCAGTAGAGACAAGGGAGAAGCAGGCTCTCTGCTGAGCAGGACCAATGCAGGACCTGATCCCAGGACCCTGGGATCATGACCTGAGCCATAGGCAGATGCTTAACCGACTGAGCCACCCAGGCATCCCTATATGCTTGCAAACTCTTTTACACTTATGACCAAAAGACAGAGTCATGGTCTCCTGCCCCAGAAGGTCCTGGTGGGCTCTGTGGCCACCGTAAAGAATAGGAATTCAGTAAATATGATGCTATGTGGTCTCGGAGGCTAGATTAGAAAAGGCCTTTCCACTTTTGTTGGTCTCCCTTGGAACACTTGCTCTGGGACCCTTCAGCCACCACCTAACGGCCCTGACCCCCTGAAGCTGCCATGTGGAAAGATCACAGAGCGAGGCTGAGACACCAGAAGGCCCCAGGTGTTCCTGTCCTCCCAGCCCAGACTCCAGGCATGTGGCTTCAGGATGACCCCAGCCCCCACCACGTCCTGATTGAGACCCCTGGGGCAGGTGAACCCAGAAAATCCCAGATTTGTGAGCAAACTAAATGATCACTATTATTTTAAGATGCTGTCCTGAGTGGTTTGTTACGCAGCCAAAAATGACCCAAACAGAATGGTTGCTCCTCAGTAGTCACTGTGAGGAGTAATTGAAAATGCCTACATCAAGTTCCTGGCAATGAGTGTCACCTTCCTTCCCTTCCCCTCATCCATCAGCCTTCTCTGGGTCCCTTCACCCCTGCCTCTCAACTAGTCTGAAAACCGAAGCCATGTACAACCCAAGCTGAGAACCACCTCAGCAAAGCCATGAAGAGCCGCGCAGGGGATCTCAGCTTCCTGCCTTCTAACCTGTGGGCTCCAGGCCCGCACGAGGCTGTGAGTGACGATGTGGCCTGGAGGCCCCCCTCGGCACATACAGACAGTGAATTTTTGCCATCCTGAGTCATTCAGGGAAAGCCCAGGGAATTTATGCAGAGCGCGCTCTGTTGCTGACCTAGAGGCCTTCATTGGCAAATAATCACTGAGGTCCCGTTATGCTGGGTTTCCCTTTGTCTGTAGGTTTTGTGAGGGTAAAGGCTCTAGCTGTGGTTTATTCCTCTATTTATTCTGTGAATTTCATCAGGCTCCAGAATAGAGAAAAAAAATGTGCATTAGGGGATCATGATAACCATGGGCCTTTCCAAGGGGAGATAGGGGGAAATGGAGGCATGCAAAGCAAGGGAGAAAAAAGGAAGGAAGGAAAGAAGGGCAGGAGGGAAGGAGGAAGCAAGGAAAGAAAAGCAAAACAGAGAAAAAAAAAGAAGGAAAACAGAAGGGGGATAGAGAGAGAGAGAGAGAAGGAAAGAGAAAGACAAAGAGAAGAAACAAGAAATGAGAGAGAGGAGAGGAAGGGCTTTGGCTGAAGACAAAGACACCAGTCTTGTGCTGCCACAGCCCGTGGCCTCTTCCTGGAGCCAGGGGACCTGGAGGCTCCCATCCCTAGACCTGCCCAGCTCACTCTGTGCCAACGCTGGCCTTCTTGCCTGCAGCTCAATACCCCGAGCTCCGTAAATTGCTCTGAACCGCACTGAGTGGTGGATAAACATTTGTTTCACAGCTCACGAAGCAGAGCTGCTGGCTACCGGCAGGTTTGATGTAATGAGTTCCATTCTGGACCCCAGGGAGCATTTAGAATGGGCTCTTCTTTGCCCAGGCTGCCAGTCAAGCTGGTACCAGGGTGGGGAGGGGGGACACAGTGCTTATCTCTTCTCCACCATCCCTGTCCAGACCTGGAATCCTCAGAAGCTGAGCTACTTTATTCTCCTGGGACAGGACTGGGGAGCAGGGTGCTGAGAAGAGATGCCGGGTCACTTCCTTTCTCTGCATCCTCAGGAAATGACCTGGTTTCAGAAGCAGTGCTGGATACGGCCTTGTTCAGGACCTGTGAACTGCAGGCCCTTGACAGTCCTTTCCTCCCTCTGCTTGCCCTGTGGAACCTTCTGCAGCTGGGGAGCTTGATTCCGAAGAAAGGAGCGGGGGGGGGGGGGGTCAGACGGTCTGGCATTGCCACCCTGAGTCAGCCACCTTCCTTGACCACTGCTCTGTACCATCCAGAATGTGCCCAGGAAATTCCCGTCCACCTGGTGCTCAGAGAGACGCGGGATCTTCTGGGAGCCGCAGTGTCCTCCCATCTGACCCACGTCCCTATATCACAGTGTGGTTGGGAGGCAGGTGGGGAAGAGGTGGCTGATTCTCCCCTTCCTCCCCATCTCCCCACTTCAGGACAATATGACACACTGCCGGAAGGAGCTGAGGACCAGTTGATATGATGAATAAATGGTAATTATGTTGTTGGCCTTTCAGCACTTCCGCTGTGGATATTAATACGCATTAATGCCCTGCTGTTTTGTGCCGCTCCCAAGCCTGACAGCCAGAGCAGTGGGGGCGGGTCACTGCCCCGGCCCTCCTCGTGCACGGTCCCTCCCCCACCCTGCCACTGCCTCATTTGCTTCCAAGTCTCAGGAAGGAAATGAACTAGCAAGGACAGTGGGTGGAAAATTAGAAGTGGAGAAAACAAATCCAAGGGGAAGTGATTTGGTTTTTCAGCCAAATTGGTTGTTGAATGGGCTTCTTGGCTGTTATGATTGGGATCTCCTAGGGGTCATCTTGTTCCTTCTCCAGACTGCAGGCAAGAGTCGCCATGGAAGTTTATATCCTTTTCCTTAAAGTTACCAGGGCTGAAGAAATTGGTAAATGAGCTCAGAGGCAGACTTAAACTTCCCCCCGCTAATACGCATTAAGTGGCAAGGACAGGATGAATCGGGCTTAAGGAGCAGAGGTTTAGACCAAATTGGACTTCCCTGGATCTTGCTGTTCTTTGTAGCAGCAGCTTGGTTTCCTGAGAGACCGCGAGCTGTGGAATCAGAGACCAGGTTAACATGACGGCTCCATGCCCGGCACTACATAGGGGATGAGGAGGAGGGGGCCACCTTTGGGTTAGAAGGCACCCCTTTATACTTGTGGGATCTTAAGTGAGTTACACACCTTTTCTGAGACTCAATTTCCTCGTGAGAAAAAAAAAAAAAAGTATTCCTAGAACAAGCCAGTAGGTACTAAATAGTAAATACTAGTCCTTGTTTGGTGAGTGATGTGTTGGGCCACTTTGTACCAGCTCCCAAGAGATGGTGTACATCTCTTCCCAGATCTGAGATGGGCGATAGCCCCACGGTAGCTTGAAATTGGCCATGGTGGGAGTATTTACACCACAGAAATGGGCAAACACTACAAATCAGGACTTGTACTTCTCCCTTATGAGAGGTGATCATTCAACATTTGCCAACACCTTGCTGTTGCTGCCCTATTTTTGCTGTAGAGCGTGTCCTCGGGTTCCCGAAAGCCTCAAGCCAGCCCTTCGGATGATCTATGTGCCTCCCTTCCACCACAACAAACTGCTTGCTTCTAGCAGGAATTGTCAAAATCTCCTCGAGGCCCTATTAGAGAGCTGTACCTCCTTGATCTATTCGGCACCAAGAGGCAATTGTCAAGGAAGTTGATTGTAGCCCAAATCCAGGTATCAATTCAAAATGGTTTTGCCTCAGACAACCGTATACGATCAATCAGGAATGTAATCCTCTGTTGGTAGAACAGGAAAACAAAGCCCCACCTTGCCTCTTAAACACAGCATCATTAGTCTTAGGATAAACTATAAATTGATGCATAGAGCCAACAGCCCGAGCTGCGTCCTAGGGAATGGGAGCAGATGAAATAGCAGTACTTGATGGTGAGTGACAAATCATCGCTCGTTCTGTTCCCTATCAAGTGGAACGCCATTAATCACGTGGTGGACACACTGGGTTCCAAGACAAATAGGACACGAGGAACAGATGTTATGGCTGGGACCGCCGGCCCGGGCAGAGCTGCGCTCGTTGCTTTTCCTGGGAGACAGAGATGAGACCAATTCACTTTCTGTATGGTCCTGTCCTTCATTCCAGTTTATAAGGGTGAACGAGGCAAAGCGTCCCATCCATTATGGTGTCCTTGAGGCTGGGGAACTCCATCTTTTCCCACGTTATACAAAGTTCTGTCTAAGCGGCAAAAGGAGAACCATGCTCCCAACCAAAAAAAGAGGGAGCAAAGGATGGATTGCCTCCTTTTTTTTTTTTATTTCAGGAAGTCATTCAAGTCCCGTGTGGCTCCATAGGATGCCTCCTCATCGCTGGGCCTGCCAGGGTACTTAGCCTCCCAACCCTTTAAGTCACTCTTTTATATTGAGGTATTCTGTCCAGAAGGATGACATTGCCGTGCACACGTGTCCTGGTGTGATGGGCCACGATCTGAGCACGTGATCAGCACTCAACATCTGTTTATTGAATGGATACATGATCACGCAGGGCAGGGAAGTCTGACCGAAGAAGAGAAGTGGGGAAGGAGAGAAGGGTGAGGGTGTAGGAGAAATATTAGAGCAGGAGAGCCTGACTTTGGAGAATAGGAAACTGGAGGAAGTGACCCAAAAGGAAAGGGGGTTGTATTAGAGGAAAGGTTAGGAAGTCCTGAAGTTAATATCCACTTCCTTTCCCAGTTTTTCCCAGGGCCAGCAGTGGCCCTGGTTGATTTTTAAGCAAAGTACATTGACAGCAATAAATATCGAAGCCTCTCTCTAGCCTAATGAAAACACAAGGCAAGGAGGAAAAGTTAGTTGGTTGTGATCCACCACAGCTCATAAATAATCCCCCAGGCCCTGTTTCTGGCCCTCTGCCATCCATGGGGTCCAGGGAAGTGAGGAGCAGTGGAATCTTTCTGACCGCTGATTTAATTAAGGGTGGTGAGTCTGCAACAGAGGCTGGCTCGGCTCAAAGCCAAAGAAACAGGTGAATTGGCCATGTCATTGATGGGCAAGTCAGGCCTCTTGTTCGTCCAAAAGAGCCTGTCATTTGGGATATGTGGAGACTTCCGGAGAGCCGTTGACTCTGCTAAGGTGTCTGAAGACACTGGTGATTTGGTTAAAACCAATCACGATAGTGGCCATACACCGGTTAACTGGGCTATCTGGTGTAGCTACAACTTTACTGATACCAACGGCTAGCATTATGTCGTCAAAGCAAAGTTTGATTGATTTTTTTTTCCCCCTCCACCTGGTTTGTGTGGACAGAAAGCTGATGAAGCTCAGGGGTAGTGTGGAAACAGAAACAGTTGGCACGCTTCCTTCACGAAGTTTTCACCTTTGCCATCTGGAACAGGGGAAAGATGTCTTCCTGCTGCCGGCACCACCCACCTTCCCCAAGCCGAGGTCTACACAACTCGCACCCACACATCAGGAACAGCTGTCTCAGGCAGAAGGCGGCTGACTCCAGGTGGGTGCTCAGCATGAGGGCAGGTGAGATAATGAGCAACAATAAAGCCCTTTTCAGGGAGGCGGGAGTCTATCAGAGGGGACAATCGGTTGGCATATGCCGGGCCTTCCGTGGCTCGTAGCACAAGTTCCTCTATGTAGCTTGCTTCTTGGTGTAAGACCAGATCTGCTCGTCCTTCTCTCCTCTTTTCCTGCCTTCATTTATGCCATATTTGATGCCACGGAGAGTCGGAAGTGATTCAGCCCTGACACCTACCCTCAAGGACCTGGTCACCCTCTATTTGAGAAGGAAGGCATGTTCAAAAGTAACCGCACTGCAAATAATAATAATAAGTTCAAAAGTAACCGCACTGCAAATAATAATAATAATAATAGGAAGAAGAAGAAGAATAAAAGGAGGAGGAGGAGGGAGAGATATGAGGCATGAGAGATTAAGGATTTGGGGGTTCAAGAGAAGGGGAGTAGACGTTCCCTTGGGCTTCATGGAGGAAGTAAGTAGCACACAAGAGCCTGGTGGGGGACAGGTGAGATGAGGACTGATATGATGCCCAGGGCAGTGGGGGAATCTGGCACATTATAGGCAGGGAAAAAGAAAAGAACAAAGATGTAAATGGAGAAAATAAGGCAGCACGGTTGAAATATACAAAAGACCCTTCCAGAGAGAAGATGCAAACCAAAGAGTAAGTAGGAATAACACTTGCCTGCTGAGATAGGGTCAGAGCAGAAATGGCATCGGATGCCAGGTTTAGGAGGTGGGACGTGTTTTGGACATCTGTGGGGGCCATCGAGGATGTATTAGCAGGTTAACTGTGTTGAATTTAACCCTGGGGGAAGGTGTCTAATGTCCATTGCATGGCAGTTTGGAAGAGGGGGAAATAAACCATAGAGATGAAAGTTAATATAATATGAGACAGTCCAAGAGATTGGAAACATGGTGAGGGTCACCCCAGTGAGAAAGCAGTGAGGAAGCAGC
>ML096544.1:681-14655 GCA_003697995.1 Taxidea taxus jeffersonii
GTTCCTACTGATTTTGAGAGGTGTTCTCTGCGCCTCCCGGATTTTGATGCTTGTTCCCCTTGCTATATTAGGGAAATTCTCTACAATAATCCTCTCCAGTATACCTTCTGCTCCTATTTCTCTTTCTTCTTCTTCTGGAATCCCAATTATTCTAATGTTGTTTCGTCTTATGGCATCACTTATCTCTCGAATTCTCCCCTCGTGGTCCAGTAGTTGTTTGTCTCTCTTTTGCTCAGCTTCTTTATTCTCTGTCATTTGGTCTTCTATATCACTAATTCTGTCTTCTGCCTCATTTATCCTAGCAGTAAGAGCCTCCATTTTTGATTGCACCTCATTAATAGCTTTTTTTATTTCAACTTGATTAGACTTTATTTCTTTTATTTCTGCAGAAAGGGTTTTTTTTTCTCCTGACAGGGTTTCTCTAATATCTTCCATGCCTTTTTCGAGTCCGGCTAGAACCTTGAGAATCGTCATCCTGAATTCCAGATCTGACATATTACCAATGTCTGTATTGATTAGGTCCCTAGCCTTCGGTCCTGTCTCCTGCTCTTTTTTTTTGTGGTGAGTTTTTCCGCCTTGTCATTTTGTCCAGATAAGAATCCGCTGTTCTCCTTGTTAAGTGAACTTGGTCTTGGCTGTATTTCTTTGATCTTCTGGGGGAGGGGCCTGTTGTAGTGATTCTCAGTTGTCTTTGCCCCAGGCGGAGTTGCACCGCCCTTACCAGGGGCCGGGCTAAGTAATCCTCTCAGGTTAACTTTCAGGAGCTTTTGTTCCCTGAACGCTTTCTGTAGAGTTCTGGAGGACGGGAATGACAATGGTGGCCTCCCAATCTCCGGCTCAGAGGAGCCGAGAGCTAGGGGCCCCAGTCTTCAGTGCGCCTTCATAGAAAGGTGTTTAATCCCTTCGGTCTCCCCAGCCCCCGTTTGCGCCCGGAGACCGCGCTCAGAGAAAATTGTGCGTAAGCAGTCCCGTCTCACTGGCTTCTGGGAGCGCTCCGATCTCACCCAGCCTGTGACCAAGCGTCTCTGTCTCTGGCAGAGTCCCACCTGGAGTCTCCGAACCCTGTAGATCCCTGAGCTCTCCCGGGTCGGAGTCTCCCCGGATCTTGTGGGGACCCCTCGCACAGAGCACCGGTCCGTGTCACAGACCACTAGGAAACCTCGGCTCTGTCTCCGCAACCGGCTTCCCCGCTCTAATACCTGTGAGCTCTGTGACACTCAGACACCCCCGATCCTTCTGTGACCCCGGGGGACCTGAGTCCACATTGTCCCCTTGAGGTCTTCACCCCAGTTTAGCCTCTGGAGCGATGTCCCTCCGTGGAGCAGACTTTTTTTTTTTTTTTAGATTTTTTATTTATTTATCCGACAGATAGAGATCACAAGTAGGCAGAGAGGCAGAGAGAGAGAGGAGGAAGCAGGCTCTCCGCAGAGCAGAGAGCCCGATGCGGGGCTTGATCCCAGGATGCTGGGATCACCACCCGAGCCAAAGGCAGCGGCTTTAACCCACTGAGCCACCCAGGCGCCCCCGTGGAGCAGACTTTTAAAAGTCCTGATTTTGTGCTCCACCGCTTGCCGGGAGCTGGCCCCTCCCCTTGGGGTCTATCTTCCCGTCGCATTGGATTCACTTCTCCGCTGGTCCTACCTTTTAGAAAGTGGTCGATTTTCTGTTTCTAAAATTGTTTTTCTTCTTTTCGATCTCCTGTTGGATTTGTAGGTGTTCGGAATGGTTTGATAGGCTATCTAGCTGATCTCCTGCTGTCTGATGTCGTCTCAGCCTGCTCCTTCTCCGCCATCTTGACTCCTCCTCTTTTTTTTTTTTTAAGATTTTATTTATTTGACAGACAGAGATCACAGGTAGGCAGAGAGGCAGGCGGAGAGAGAGAAGGGAAAGCAGGCTCCCTACTGAGCAGAGAGCCCGATGCAAGGCTCGATCCCAGGGCCCTGTGATCCTGACCAGAGCCGGAGGCAGAGGCTTTAACCCACTGAGCCACCCAGGTGCCCCAGATCTTATTTTTCTTATCCATTTAGTCAACATAGTTTTTGTTTTTAATTGGAGCATTTGGTCCAATATTTAAATATTTATTGATGTACTTACTGTCATTTTGTTATTGTTTTCTGTCGTTTCTGTAAATCTGTTTTTTTTTTTTCTTGTATTTTTCTTGTATTTTTGTTCTCTTCTCTTGTGGTTTGATGACTTTTTTTTTTCTAGTGTTATGCTTGGATTTCTCTTTTTGTGTGTATGTGTGTGTCTATTACCAGATTTTGGTTTGTGGTTACCCTGAGGTTTATGTATAGCATCTTAGGTATACAGCAGTCTATATTAAGTTCATGGTACCTTAAGTTTGAACATATTCTAAAAGCACTGCACTTTTTACTCCCTCCTCCACATTTTATATATGTGATGTCATGTTTAGTATCTTTTTTCATTTTGTATATCTTTTGACTAATTTTTGTCATCATAACCAATTTTACTATTTTTGTGTTTTAATCTTCATTCTAGCTTTATAAGGGATTGATATACTTTATTATATGTTTTTACCATTCAAATTTTTTCCTTTCATAATTTTTTTTACTTCTAATTATGGACTTTTTTTTCCACCTACACAAGTCTCTAACATTTCTTGTAAGATGATTTTTGTGGTAATGAACTCCTTTAACTTTTGTTTGTCTAGGACACTCTTTATCTCTCCTTCAATTCTGAATATTATCCTTGCTGGATAGAGTATTCTTGGCTATGGTTTTTTTTTTTTTTTCCTTTCAGCCCTTTGAATATATCATGTCACTTCCTTGTGGCTTGCAGAGTTTCTGCTAAGGAATCAGTTGATAGTTTTATGGGGTTTCCCTTTTATGTAACTATGTTTTTTTTTGTTGTTGGTGCTTTTAAGATTCTGTCCTCAAGTTTTGACAGTTTAATTATACATCTTGATATGGACCTCCATATGTCTTTATGCTTGTGTCTCTCTGTAATTTCTGGACTCACATATTTGTTTCCTTCCCCAGATTAGGGAAGTTTCAGCTATTATTTCTTCAAATAAGTTTTATGTTCCCTTCTTTCTCCCTTCCCCTTCTGGCATCCCTATAATATGAATACTATTATGCTTGATGTTATTGCAGAGGTATCTTAACCAATCCTCATTTCTTTTGTTCTTTTTTTTCCTTGCTGTTCAGATTAGTTTCTTTTCATTACTGTGTGTTTCAGATCACTGATCTGTTCTTTGCATTCTCTGATCTGCTGTTGATTTCTTCTAATATTTTCCATTTAAGTTGGTGTATTCTTCAGCTTTGCCCGGTTATTATTTTTTTTATTTTCTGTTTCATTGTTGAAATTCTCAGCGAGTTCATTCACTTTTCTCTTAAGTCATTGAACATCTTTATAACCATAACTTTATCAGGCAGAGTGCTTATCTCCACTTTGTTTAGCTCTTTTTCTGTGTTTTTGTCTTATTCTTTCCTTTGGAATATATTCTTCTGTCTCTTCATTTTGTCTGACTCTGTTTCTGTGTATTAGGTGGGTCAGCCACATCTCCTTGTCTTGAAAGTAATGGCCTTATTTAGAAGGCATTCTGGGGTGCTTTGTAGCACAATATCCCCAGTCACCGGTTATATATATATATTTTTCTTTTTAATGGCTAGGTTGCAACTACTATAGGCATGGTGGTAAGTGGGCTGACCCTCAGCCTAGTGGGCTGCAATATATAGCTGCAACTGCTGTGGGTGCACTGGTAGGGAGGTCTTGTCCTGTGTGCAGCTGGATGGGAAGCTATTGAACCTCTTACAGGCATTCTGTTAGGCAGGGCCAAACCTCACCTTGGCTGTCTGCAATGGTCTGCTGTCACTCTGTGGCTGCACTGATTGGGAGAGTCTGCCCCCAACACAGTTGGTCCAGAGTCCTGGTTGCAACTGTTGTGGATGTGCTGGTGGGCAGGGTTTAATCCTGGCATGGCTAGTTTAGAGGCCTGGCTGAAGCTACTGCAAGGATGTTAGTGTGTTTCATTAGTATCCCCTCCTTGGGACAGGAGTTACTTTGGATGGGCACTGGTTCTAGTCAAGAATACCTGCTCTGTGTTGCAGAGTGGAAGTCACTCTTTGGGGAACACTGATTCGGACTGAAGCTGCGTGCCAGTTATGGAAAGGTGGGAATCACTTTGGAAGTGTGCCCGTCAGGTTGGCAGGTTGTGTGGAACAAGCCACAGGGGAACTTTAAGACAGGGCAGCCTGTGCTAGCAAGTTAGATGGAGAGTGTCAGAACTGTCTCCCACAAGTTTCTGACTACCTAGGTTGAGGGAGGGCAAGAAAAATGGTACCTGCCAGCATTTCTGTTTTAGAGAAATCTGCAGATGCCTGTCCATCTGGCATACATTGTAAAATTAGTCAATAAATCTCTTTCACATATTACCCAGGCACCTTCAAATTCCTGCTTCTGTGCTGGGTCTAGATTATAAACCATCCTGGCTCTTTAAGGACAGAGACTTAGTTTCCTATAGACCTTGGGTTCTCCTGGTGTTAAGTCATGCTGATTTCCAAAGCCCAGCATTATGGGGACCCATCTTTCCAGTGCAGGACCCCAGGGCTGTGGATGCCCAGTATGGAACTTGATCCCCTCACTCCTTTGTGTTTGTGATGTCCCTCCTGCTTGTCAGTCACTACACCAGGAGTTTGGGTCCTGACCATTTCTCTTCCCCTCCCACCCTTTTGGAAATGACATTTTCTTAAATATTTTATCTGTGGAAGCTCTGTTTTGCCAGTCTTCAGGTCATTTCCACAGTGAGTTGCCTCAGTATATTCATGGGAGGAGATGAGTTTCAGGATCCTTCTGTCCTGCCACTTTTTCCTTTCCTAATATGTTAAATGTTTTTCTAAATTTTTTTTTCTGAACAACCAGTAATCTTCTTAGACATTAGACATGAAGCTATAGAGGTTTATTTCCCTACAGATGTATATCTTTCATATATTTATATGAAGAATGTAAACACAAAATTGTCTTGCAATTTGTACCTAGGTCACTACACGTATATGTTTAGCTTTTATGTAGCTGGAAAATATAAATATTAATTACACAGGATTTTCAGTGTTTTTTAAAATAAGGTCAATGTTTAATTGCTTTGTATCTTAAGAAAATCATGATAGGTTGTTATAATTTCTTTTTTCATATTTCCACCTAAGTAATAGAGTCCAATTATATCTCTAAAATGACAGATAAAACATGTGTGCAATGCTGTTTCAGTAATTATAGCCAAATAAAGAAATAATACATATCCTTTCATAGTATTAGAATAGACAAATATATGTTACTCAATTGTATAATTAGTAAGTGGTAAAATTTATTTTTTGCAATATCTGCAAATTTTGGGATGTAGGCTATAAAATAAAGTAAATATAGAGAGCTTCTTTTTGTAAAGATCTTTTTTTGTAAAGAGGGTCATTAAATGCAAATGACAGATTAAAATGATAAGTGAGAACAGATTTACAATAGCGACTCTTATACATGTTCAAATTTCATTAAGTTCAAAGTGTCAATTCATTTTTGTATATTTAATCAAACTTCTTCTAAATAGCTGCTTAATCACATAGTTTTTAGTAGAATAATTTACCTAGTTAAATATACCCTTTTATTTTAAATACAATTTACATAAAACATTATGCAGAGACATCCATTCACATGGACATCATGCCCTCAGAATTTTCAAAGATCAAACTCTCCTCAAATAGAAGAGAGTCATAGCATCTGTATTCCTTTGGCCATGATAATATAATAATTTTTTTTCATTTGAGGTTTTCATACAAATAGTGTGAGAGTGGCTTGATACACGTTAAAACAATTATTACTTGTAGGAATAAGTAGTTATATATAATGTTAACTATTAACAAAAATAGCTTTTGCATTGCACGTTATAGTTTGCATGTATTTTAATGAAGATAATTATAATCAGTAAAATAGGAAAAGTTTTATAGCCCCATTTTCCAGGTGAAGAAACTGAGTCCAAGAGGCCTACTATCTCTGCTAAGGTGACAAAACTAGTAAGTAGTGAAGCTGAATATAAACATATGTTTCCTGACTTTTAACATAGTGTTCCTAATCTACCACTCCTAAAAGCCACCTGAACTTCTGCTTACAGCCATGATGAAGTAACAGGAACAGGATTTACCCTCTTGTCTTAAATATCTAAAACAAAAAAGGGAAAATATATATGAAATAGTGGATTTCAGATATTCAGCAAAAGGCAGCACAAGACCATGATTATTGGGAGAAGGGAAACAAGATGAACACTGTGAGTGTCTCAACTCACTGCCTGAAAAAAGTATCCAGATCACAACCAAAGGAAAGTGAAGCCAAACAGACTGGGATTTTCTCTGTATTGAGGACATGGAGTTTAGAAAGGACAGGGTGGCTAGAATTTGAGGAACAATACTGGAGAGGAGAAAGCTTGCAGAGAGATTAGAACTGCACATTGAGAAAGCTATGGAGATTTAGAGGGACCCCTCAAGTCTTTAGCTAAATACTAGTCAGCTCCAGTTTGTGAAAAAACTACTGAAGACAAGGAAAGACCCATTTGAAAAGATCAGGAAAACAATCCTAATAGCTCAAATAGGACCCAAAATTGTTTACATTACCAATAGTCAGATGGGAAAACCTCATTTTATCAATCATCTGGGATGCCTGATCCTTTCTACACACAGATTTATTTTGATAGAGCACTAAAAGAACAATCTGTAAAAGGTAAAACTGTGATAAGTTGAACTTCATCAAAATTAAAACCTTTTCTGTGAAATACACTTTTTAATTTTTTGAAATACACTTTATATATTTATTTTTTAAAGATTTTATTTTTATTATTTGAGAGAGAGAGAAAGAGAGAGGAAGAGAGAGAGAGCATGGGGGGTAGGGGTCAGAGGGTGAAGCAGACTCCCTGCTCAGCAGGGAGCTGGATGTGGAACTGTATCCTGGGACTCCGGGATCATGACCTGAGCTGAAGGCCATCACTTAACCAACTGAGCCACCCTGGTGCCTCACACTTTACTTTAATAAAATAAAATGGACAGGCTACTAACAGAGAGAAAATACTTGCAAATCATAATATTTCTGATAAAGGACTTGTATCCAGAATATATAATGACCCCTAAAAGCTCAATAAGTAAAAAAAAATTCCAATTAAAAAAAGTGCAAAATATTTGGACAGTTATACAAAGTAGATATATAGATGGCTAAAAAACATATTAGAAGATGCTTAATGTCATTATTCACTAGGGAAATACAAATCAAAACCATAATAATAACATACAATTTTAAACCTATTAGAATGGCTAATTTTTATTTATTTGTAAGATTTTATTTATTTATTTATTTGACAATGAGAGACACAGCAAGAGAGGGAACACAAGTAGATGGAGTGGGAGAGGGAGAAGCAGGCTTCCCACTGAACAGGGAGCTCGATTTGGGGCTTGATCCTTGGACTCTGGGATCATGACCTGAGCTGTAGGCAGACATTTAACTACTGAGCCACCCAGACACCCCTTATTTTTTTATTTTTGAAGTTTTTATTTGAATTCAAGTTAACATACGGTATAATATTAATTTCAGGTGTAAGATTTAGTGATTCAACATTTCCATACAACACCTGGTGCTGATCACAAGTGCACTCCTTAACCCTCTGTCACCTATTTTACCCATCCCCCACCCACCTCCATTCAGGTAACCATCAGTTTGTTCTCTATAGTTAAGAGTCTTTTTCTTAATTTGCCTTGCTTTCTCTCTCTTCCTCTCTCTCTTTGCTTATTTGTTTAGTTTCTTTTTTTTTAAAGATTTTATTTATTTATTTGTTAGAAAGAGAGAGAGAGAGAGAGCACAGGCAGAGGCAGAGGGAGAAGCAGGCTCCCTGGCAAGCAAGGAGCCCGATGTGGAACTCGATCCCAGGACGCTGGGATCATGACCTGAGCCGAAGGCAGCCGCTTAACCAACTGAGCCACCCAGGCGTCCCATTTGTTTAGTTTCTTAAATTCTACATGTGAGCGAAATTATACGGGATTTGTGTTTTTATGACAGACTTATTTCGCTCAACATAATATACTCTAGCTCCATTCATGTCATTGCAAATGGCGAGAATTCTTTTTTTATGGCTAATATTCCAATGAATATATATACCACTTCTTTATGCATTCATCAGTTGATGGACACGGGCTGTTTCCACAATTTGGCTATTGTAGGTAATGCTGCTATAAACATTGGGGTGTATGTATCCATTTGAATTAATATTTTTGTATTTTTTTGGTAAATAGTAGTGAAACTACTGGATCATAGTGTAGTTTTATTTACTTTTTAAAAATATTTGATAATTGGGGTGCCTGTGTGGCTCATTTGGTTTAGCATCCAACTCTTAATTTTAGCTCAGGTCATGATCCTCAAGTTTGTGAGATGGAGCTGTGCATCAGGCTCTGTGCTGGGTGTGGAGTTTGCTTAAGATTCTCTCTCTCCCTCTTTCTCCCCTCTCCCCTCTTCTTTCCCTCTCTGAAAAATAAGAAATATCTGATTATAACAAATGCTGGTGATAAAGTGAAAAAACAGACATATAGAATATTGGTGAGAAAGCAAATTTTTACAATAACTTTTGAAAACTGTTTAGTAGTTTCTTATAAAGTTAAACATACACTTACTATATGCAATCCCACTCCTAGGTATTTACTCCAGAGAAATGAAAAGACAGAAACCTGCACACAAATGTTTTTTTTTTTTTCAACTGTATTCACAGTAGCTAAAAACTTGGAAATTTCAAATGTCTGCCAATGGAATAATGGATGAACTGTGGTACATTCTATGCAATGGAATACTACGCTGCAATAGAAAGGAGAAAACTCCACATACAGACAACACAGAAAAATCTCAAATGCATTATGCTAACTGAAAGATGTTAGTCTAAGAGGAATAGAATATATACTGTTATTTCATTTATATAGCATTCTTCAAAAGTCAAAATTACAGAACCAGATTAGTTGTTGCCCAGGGATGGGATGGCGAAAGGATTTAATTATAAAGGAGCAGCATAAGGGATTTTTTTTGGAGTGATGGATCTGTTTTGTATCTTGGTTGTGATGGTGGTTTCATAAATATATTTGTTTGTCCTAACTCATAAAACTGTATACCAAAATGAATGAAATTAACTATATATAAATTTAAAAGTGAATAATAATAATGGGTAAAAAGAGCAATATTAATAGAGATGTATTGGTCAAGTTAAAGACATTCGAAATGTTTCATTAACCTAGGGGCTACTCTTCTTTAGGTAAACCAAAAAAAAAAAAATCAGTGGTTTACCTAAAATTGAAACTTTTAATATTGGAAAGAATGTGTTATACTTGACTCGGTGATAATTTTTTGGACTAAATCCATTTTTAGAATCAGTTTTCCAAGAATGAATACTTAGGAGTAAAATTTTCTGGTATTTTTCAAATGATTTAACCAGTTAAGACATTATTAGGGCATTACTAGATCTAGGTTTATGTGAGACATCAGATGTGTAAGAACAATGTTATGTAGAAATTTATCTGAAATGTTCCCATGTGAAAATATGACCAAAGCTATGTGATACTGCTAAGGGGAAGTCGTTCTTAAAAGCTTCATTTTTCAAGTACTCCTGAGGCAATAAATTTATATAACATTTTACTCAGTGCTCTGCTTGTTTGAATAAAACACACTGAACATAAACCTTTCTGTGGCTCAGGATCTTTATTAAAACACTGAATCCCAAAGCTGAGAGCAACCTGAGAAATCCCATATCTGAATATGATAAAGTGAAGGGCCTAATCATACTTACAAGTATGTTACAATTATAGCATGCTTTACAATGTAAGAAAATGAGCTCCCAAATCCTAAATTATTTGTAAAAACCCAAACTGGTAGGTAGTACATGTCATATATTCTAGCATTTTATAGATTAGCAAATAGAGGCTCATAAAAATTAAGTGACTTGCGCTCTAGTCCACAGTGGAGCGAAGTGTAGCACACAGGTCATCTTATTCCTATGTGCTATCATGTGCTAAGTGAGTGGCACATTGCAAAGAGTATTAGATTAGTAAGTCTTGGGGTAAGGCTAATGACTTGTTATTTCAGTATTTAATTCCTTAATTCAGTTACCCTCCGTACCTCAACCCAACAAACCTCGATTTCCATGAAACCAATGGGTTGCCATTTTATTTCTGCAGAAATAAGAACCGGACATTTAAAATGAAGGTTTTTACAATTCTCTTCCTGATTTTTGTGTAAATGATTAGTAACTTTGTCTATGCCGTCATTCAATATCTTGCCACTTCATAGGCCAAGGTACCTAGGGTAGGTAGAGATAATGACAAGTTATCTTGGTTAAAAAGGTTATCTAGTTATTGTGATAAAGAATAAATGTCCCATGAACACTAGCTCTCTTGAGCAAGGTGGCCTTTTTGCTGTTGCTATGAATTTAAGAGAGAAACTGAAAAGGTCACAGCATTGTCTCCTGTCAGGATATAGACTCCAGAAATCTATTTAGTGCTCAGCATCAGTATTTGGTCGTTGTTATCAGTGAGGGAGAAATTGCTGTGCTTTTTAATGCTTATACCATACTTGAGTACATGTTGCTGTTGTAGCTAGCCAATAGGAAAACATTTGTATATTTTACAGCCGTATCATCACACATGAGGATCATTCATATCTTGTACTCTAGGATTTTTTGTTTTTGTAATTACAGCCCTACAGAGAAGGATCAGAGCCCTCATTATGCATCAGTGAAAATGAAGTTTATGGCCCTCCTCAGAACTTATTCCAAAAATCTTTGCTTCTAAACCCACACGAGATGACATATTTTAGGTATTTGCCCTTTACTTCCTGGCTCCTCTCTTGACTGTAGCTGAATTATTTAGGAAAAGGCATTCCAAATTGCTCGAAAATGTGACAGCCATGATAGTAAATGTTGCTTTGATGGGTACCATCACTACCCTCTGGCCCAAACATCTTTGAAAGTTTGGTCACACTGCACAATGCACAATCCCCTTCAGAAAGCTAGTGGAGTTATTTTGTTCCTGAAGTTTCAGGGAGAAACTCTACTTATCTTTTCTGCATCCTCTCCCACATCTGATTTTCTGTAATTGGATTTTTTAACATTAGATAGGAAGATGTTTGTGTGGGCAGGAAAAAGATTCAGGTGTACAAATGGCAATAGACGGCTATGTGACTGTCTTTAATTTCTTTATTGTTCAATATATTCAGAGAAAGGAAAATTATTTTTATTTCCATGTCAGTGTACTTGGTTGTTTCCATACCCAGTATACTAGAATGATTTCTGTTTGGTTTGGCTTATAGTGTGTCTGTCATTGCTGTTTTCCCAATTTTGAAGGGACAATTTCCTTTAGAAAGTTTTTTTTTTCTTTCTGTCAACGTTTAAGAATAACAGTTTCAGTATAAACGCTTTAAATAAGAACCAGAAGTTGCCTTAATCTAATTACAAGGGTTCTTTTTCATAAAATGCACTACCAGAATTCATCCTTTTTAAGAAAAAAAGAGCTTGACCTGCTTTTTATTGTGAGTTTCACAGGTTGTTTTCTCTCAATATTAAACACTTTGTGTATTGGCAGAAAGGATAAAGTGCATTTTTAAATTTCTCTTGTGTAATTATGATGCTGTCAATTTAATTAAAAGTATGTAGTTTTTACATGGTTTACTTTTAGTAAAATGCATATGATTTTGAACTTTGATTTATATTCTATAGTTATTAAAAATAATTATTTTGGTTAGTATTGCCTAAAGCAGAGATATTTTGAGTTACCAACACTTCCTATTTATTTTTAAGCTTTTTAAAGAGAGGTTTTGTTTTTATATATACAAAGAACCCCTTTATTCAAGAAAGGAAAAATAAAAGCACCTCTTTGTTTCAGACCACAGTTTCTGGCTGTAAGACGTATGCCAGGTGCCTTGTTTGACAAAGAACAGTGAGTGTTCCTGTTGATAACTGACCATGAATGTATGGCTACCACCACCTCTGGCTTTACTAGCCAAAAATATTTACTTCAGTGAAAGAACCTTTACTTCCCAATGTACCGACACTAACCAGATAGGGTTTTCCTCTCTCTCTCTTTTTTTTGTCCTTAAAGTTGTTACTTATTCTGAACAAATTTAATAAGCATTTGCATTATATATAATTGTCACTTAGAACCTGTTTACCGTTGGCAAACAAATTATTGCCCATTACTGGGAATTAGTTCAATTAAATACATTTTACAGCTTTGAAGCACTGAAACTGTATCAAAAAATGGTAGCATGCAAACTCTGCATACACCCAACTCTTATTCCAATTTTCAGAGTATCTTCTTTTATTTTTAGATGAATCTACGTTCTGTATTTACTGTAGAACAACAAAGGATTTTACAGCGTTATTATGAAAATGGAATGACAAATCAAAGTAAAAATTGCTTTCAGCTCATATTACAGTGTGCACAGGAGACTAAGCTGGACTTCAGTGTAGTCAGGGTAAGTATTGAGGCTGTCATTCTTGAATTTATAGCTTTTTATAAGTGATAATTGCTTCGTATGAGAAAAACTATCAGAGGATGAAGTCACTAACATTATAAACAGTTTCATTTCCCTGGTATAAAAATACTACTTTCTTAAAAAATAATAAATAGAGGGACGCCTGGGTGGCTCAGTGGGTTAAGCTGCTGCCTTCAGCTCGGGTTGTGATCCCAGGGTCCTGGGATCGAGTCCCACATCGGGCTCTCTGCTCGGCAGGGAGCCTGCTTCTTCCCTCCCCATTCTGTCTGCCTCTCTGTCTACTTGTGTGATCTCCGTCTGTCAAATAAATAAATAAAACCTTTAAAAAAATAATAATAAATAGAGCTAATCATTTAGTATGTATTTGTTTCTGTAAATACCTTGAAAACACTAAAACTTTTGCATTATAAACATAGCTTTAAAAAAATCCCAATCCTTTGAACTAATGAATACTTTTAAGATTAGTTGCTTATCCTGTGCCTTCTTTAAACCCAGGATTAATTTGGAGATAACCCGCCAAAATTATATCAGTAACACAGGCATTTACCAAGAGACTATTGTGCACCTAGAATATTTTCTTGGTGTATTTGAATTTTTTGTCAGGCATTTTGACTTCAGTATTTTGGGCTTTTTTGGGAAAACCTGGCCTTTTTTATGAATACCTACTCCTTATTTTAAATAAAATGCATGGATTTTAATGGGTTGGTTAACGAGTAAAAAACAAGAAATCCCATGGGAGGAAATTTTTCTTTGTCACAACCATAGTTATTCAGCTGTAAAAATCAGAGCCCTTAAACTTCTTGGAAGGACAATGAGAAGGTGATGGAGAGGAGATGAAACAAATTTAACAGAATTAGTTACAGATTTTATTGGAGTACATAGGTCCTTTCATGTTTGTCTGAACATGGTACAAATACTCCTGGCTTGAAAACTTAATGGATTCACAGATTGATGACTTTCTCATCCTTGTCATTCATTAGGCTACTTTGTCAAAGAGAATCTAGGACATTTGTTTTTAGGTTTATTTCTTTTGGAGGAACTTTCAAAAGACCCAAATTATAAAAGAAATCTCTTGATAAGCAGAATTCTTTGGAAAAACTATTTCTTAAAGACTAAAGGATATATTCACCTTTGAACAGGGAATTATGATACCAATTCTAGGGAACTATAACATGATAATCTGTTTTTATGTGCTGAGATTAATCATTATATTCAGATTCATGTAAGAACTAGAAATATCTTCTATTTGTAGATATAAATTCCCTGTTTGAATTTACAGCTCAGATTTCTTCTTTACTATGAATTCTAGACTATTTAATGCTTTTTGGTAAAGATTTGCTAAAATTGTGCCATAAATAGTTGCTAAAATATTTATATTAACATAATCTATTAATATTTAATAATTAATATATCATAATATACCACATTATATCATATATTATTATATCATATGTTATATATATTTAT
>ML096544.1:14755-60692 GCA_003697995.1 Taxidea taxus jeffersonii
TTATATATTTATATATAATCATATTTATACATATAATGTGATTTTATAATATATAATAACTATTATATATTGTATCATATATAATGGTTATATAATAAATAATAATTAACATTGATTATGAATAATATAATTAATTAACATAATATAAAAAATTTGGTAAAATAAGGGAAAGTATGTTTTAAGGTCAAAGGTTGTCCTGGTAAATTCAAGTTCCTATTTCCCTTTAGTAAATCTCATAGAAAAGTGTTTAATTTCCTTAGAAAAAATAAATTATATATAAATAACCATATATATATAAAAATATATAAATTGAAGAGATTGCATTTTACAAGGACAAACTCATTTTTTTGGAGTAACTTTTTTCTTTTTTCCTCTTATTTTTTTCTTCATTTTTCCTTTTATTTTATCATTACTTAAAAGTGAAAAGCCTTATCAGACAGCTTCTTATGTACTGTATGATGGTTCGTATTTCCAGTTTGTTATTGCAATAACTTACTTGATTGTACTTGAATATTGACAGTGCTGAAATGCAAACATTAATATTTATGCTCCAAATGGTATGAAATCTAAAACAAACAATTAGAATGATAGAAATAAATTCATAGATTTTAAGCTTATAAATAAAATATTAAGTTTTAAGGACTTGTGTAAAACAGATTCATTCTCTCTGTTCTAAAAGAGTGTAAATTGTACAGAAATTCAGTCTTCCTAATCTAAATTCCAGCACAATTTTGGTTGCTTTCTGCAGTCTGAGAAGGGAGTTGTTTATAGATTCATTATTATATAACCTCCCTTGTCTTCAATATTTTGCTAGGTGTATATGTTGTACTTGTAAGAGACCTTTCTTTATTATTTTAATATAGTATTTGTTGTGTTTTTCCTCAGAACTCAAATCTTATGGTACTAAGAACCTGATCCCAATGTAAAATAAACTTAAAAGGATAAAACATATGCAAAAATAGAGTAAAGGAACAGAGAATCAAAGAAGGAGGAAAACAGGTTTGGAGACAGTGAATTTCATTTGATCTTAGCCAAAAGGCTGAGAAGCAATGGAGACTGAATTTCAAAGAGAGAACTGAAAGAGAATTTTATGAACTGATGACCTAGTGTCATTCTTTCTTTTTCATGTAGTATTGCTTTGTTATTAGTTATAGACCCCAGATTCTCATCATATCAATTTTGTTTGACCCATTTTCTCTTTCAACCAATGAGGCATTTGAAATGAAAATAATTTACATCCTATGAGCACTCGTAAATTTTTGATCCTGTAATTGAATGGCTTTAAGTAAAATTTAATTCAGTTACTGGGAATGCTCAGGCAATAAATTTTTTTTAAGAATTTAAAAAATATTTCTGAAGTATATACATTCTCACTTTAACTTCAATGGAAAATATTGAAAATCATTGAACCCTTACTTTTTGACTCAGAGTTTCATTATGAAAATAAATTATTACATTGTGCCATAAAATGGTAATGCTTATAATATGGTAAGCTATATGGGGTGATTTTCTCCTTCACTAAAGAACTTCAAACTATTTAATTATTTCTCACATTAATTCTCTTATGTTTTTCCTTGACCTTTTTAGTGAGCAAAATTTCATGGACATTCTGTTTCGGTGCCATCTAGTTGCCTCCAATAGCAGTTTCTGTCACCAATACTCTGCTTATTATTTCTAATTTGTTACAGATGAGAATACCAGATTTGGTGAAATCATATATAAAATAGGAGAAGGTGTGTTTTAAGGTTTAGGGTTGTGCTTTTAGCAAGGCCCATGTATCCTTTGATATCTGTGTTGGCTGTGTTCTGGACAAGCAAGATTGTCAGATAGCTGAGCTTCATATGTACACGATAATCTACTGCATTTTACTTTTTTTATGAGTATGTAATGTAAATATCTAAAACTGTATAATTAACTACATATAGAAATATATTGTAAATTTATGGCTTATTTTGATAGTTTTACAGTTCATTATATTTATCATTACTATTCATTATATATATGGACTATTAAAGTAAGCCATAAATTTGCAATTCACTAAGATCACTCTTAAACTTTCTGCATTAAGGTAGTTATTGTAATGAGAACATTTATTTGTTTTCTTAGAAATATTGCCCAGATCTGCCCTCCAGATATAGTCCTTCTTGAGTTCAGATGTTACAAATTCACTAAGTTTGAAAGTTTTTAAGTGTAATGAGTATACATTTTCAAAATTATGAACAAATGCACTATGCTTCTTATGGATAATTTCATACTTCAAAAGCCATAATACAGTAACTTCGTTTGAATATTTGTAAAATTCACCTTTTTGGACCATACCTTGAAATTGTATTTATCCCAAAATATTTCTATTTAAATGTTTCTTTTGAGTATATACTTTAAAACCTTTCACTTTTTCTACTCTGCCTCCTTCTCCATTGACATTTACATTTATTTGTACTTTTGCTTGTAATTCTCACCTCTGCTGTTCAGTAAAACTAAATTAGAGTGACTTTAAAATTCCCACAGCCTCATGAGAAGCAAAATAGAGGATCTACATCTCTGGAACATTTTCCTTGTTAGAGAAATACTAAGTATAAAAATTAAATGGCCAACAAGTATGACCATTTCAGGAGTTTCTTGCCATAGTGGAAGGAGAATGTGCTTTGAGGTCAAGGAGACTTGATTTTGAATCATTGCTCCATCATTTGCTAAGAGGACATCCTTGTATAAGCTAGTTAATATTTCTGAATATCATTTTTTTTCATTTACACAGTTAGAAAAAATCAAAGAAGCTAATATATAAAAAAACATATAATGGGGATTCAATACATGTTAGATTTTACTTATAATATTACAGCAACATTGATGTTGTATATTATATAAACATCAAAAACTGAGAAATTCTTGTGGTCTTTAAAAACACATCACATAAAGGTCAACCAAATACACCCTGCACCATGTTTGTGAAGGGCTAGTTTATTTAATATTTTCGCTTATTTTTTTAAAAATTTGTAATAGATTAATGTGTTTTGGTAGTTTATAATGTGGTATGCATTTTAAAATACTTACAAGGTTTACTGATCACATTATGGAATGTAATATTTCTTATTGCATATTTTTATTGTATGATCATGATTCAGTATAATATTACTAAGAACATTATAACAGATTACTTATATAAAAGTACATATTTTGTAATCAAACTTGAATGCCAATCTCTTCTATTATTTTTATTAATAATGATTATTCTGTTTATAAAAGTAATACACATTTACTATATAAAATTTGGTAAGTAGAGAAAAATACGAAGAAGGAAATAACTACCATAAATTAGTGACAAACTGGGGAAAATATTTGCAACTTGTGACAGTGTTGCTATCTCTAGTAAAAAATAGCTTTTATTAATAAACTTAAAAAGATAAATACCCCAATATAAAAATGAGTAAAATTAATGGATAAGCATAATATAGTAACCATAGAAATTCAAATGCAAAGAGAAATTATATACCTTATGTTAACTCCTAGGCTAGTAAACACAACAAAAAGATAATGTGAGATGTCGGTGAGGGTGTGGAGAAATCAGAACTCTTATACGTTGGAGGGTACTTTGAAGGTATCAAAAAGCCCAACACTTTCTTTTTTTAGTACATCATTAGTTTTTGATATAAAGTTTAATGATTCATTAGCACAAAGATGCATATATAATGACATATATTTCAGTATGGTTTATAATAGTGAATAATTCTAAAAATAACCCAGTAGTATCTTGCAATATTAAATTAACCAAGTTATGATATATCCATAGAACAGAAGTTGTTAAAACTGAAGATTACAGTGTATATTTGTTTAATAATACTATGAGCATTTTCCAATGTCATTTAACATTCTACTTTAGTATGCTTCCAATTTTTCACTATTAAAAATAGATATATGATGAACATAATTGCATATAAACTTTGTATACACATATGATTATTTTAAGGATAAATTCCTAGAAATGGATTTACTAGGTCAAGGGATGTAAACATTTTTAGGATTCTTGCTGTAGATTAATTGAATGGATTTTGGGGAAAGAAGCAATAATACAATTCTGTTTTCAAAGTTCTTAGATATTTATTAAGAGCAAGTTTTCTAACATGTCTGACCTTATACTTTATTTTTATTTTCTAACTTTATGCTTTAGTTACTTTTTCTTTTATTGTATCTTTTTTGTTTCATTTATTTATTTTTATTTCTTTTTTTTTTAATTCAATTAGCCAACATATAGTACATCATTAGTTTTTTATGTAGTGTTTACAATTTGTAGAGGCCTTACTTCTGTGACAGATGAGAATACAATTTATCACATTGAGAGTGTTTTTCCTATATTTTAAAAACATTTCCATATTGTCATTTTGTATCATTACAGACGTGGGTTGGCAATAAGAGAAGAAAAATGAGTAGTAAGAATTCTGAATCAGGAGCGGCAACAACAGGAGCTCTTCCTGGTACCTCTTTGACATCTCCAGACATTACAGTCAGAAATGTAGTTAACATCACTCAACCCTCAAGCCAGCAGCCTTCCTGGACATCTGCCAATAATGATGTCATTATACCTGGTACATACAGTCCAGCAAGTTCATCAAGTAGGCAAGGGACAACCAAACATTCAGATACACAACTTACAGAAACACATAAAATTCCTATTCAGAAAACGGCCAGTAAAAGTGATACTGAGTTTGAGTTGCACATTCCTGTTCAAAGACAAGTAGCACACTGTAAAAATGCCTCCCTGCTCTTAGGTGAAAAAACAATTATCTTGTCAAGACAGACAAGTGTGCTAAATGCTGGAAATTCAGTATACAGTCACACAAAGAAGAACTATGGAAGATCTTCAGTGCAAGCCTCTGATATGATGGTACCTCAAAAGCCATCTGTGTGCCACCGACCTTGCAAAATTGAACCAGCTGGAATTCAAAGGTCATATAAGCCTGAACACACAGGTCTAGCATCACATAACTTATGTGGGCAAAAGCCACCTATTAGAGACCCTTACTGTAGAACACAAAACTTGGAAATCCGTGAGGTATTTTCTTTGGCTGTTAGTGATTATCCCCAGAGAATTCTGGGAGGAAATGCCCCACAGAAGCCTAGTTCAGCAGAAGGAACTTGTTTGTCCATTGCAATGGAGACTGGAGATGCTGATGATGAGTATGCCAAAGAGGAAGAGTTGGCATTGATGGGAGCACAGATACCAAGCTACTCAAGATTTTATGAAAGTGGCAGATCCCTTGGGACAGAGAACCAAAGTACAGCATTGCCTGGACCAGGAAGAAATATGCCAAATTCACAAATGGTGAATATTAGAGATTTGTCAGACAATGTACTGTATCAAAACAGAGACTACCATTTGACACCACGGACCTCGTTACATACAGTAGCTACTACAATGTACAGTAATACAAATCCATCACGGAGTAATTTTTCTTCACATTTTGCATCATCAAACCAATTGAGGTTGTCACAAAACCAAAACAATTACCAGGTAATGTATGCATTTATTTTATAAAAGTTTTTAAAAAGTTTTGCTTGGTATAAAAAGCTGTGTTTGATATCCAGTTAAACATGAGACTTGGCTCATTTAACTCCTATTTTGAAGTAATTTGAGAGTTTTTGCTTCAAAGTGGTGGTTTGGGATCTTTGAAGACTCTTGTGCTTTCTTGGTCATGTTTAAAATGGTGAGTTTTTCTCTATGGAGTATAATCATGGAAGCTTTCTCCTGACATTTAAAATGATTTTGTTCAGGAAATAGTAGTTTTATGGAAAGCGTGGTATTTCCCATCACAAAATAGGACTAAAGTGACTCGGCTCATCCCCTTTAACATAGATTATTGCTGTAATAGTTTTTACTTGAAATTTGGAAAGCTGTCACTAGATGAGTGTTGCTTTCTTTGGATACACAGCAAAGCAAGTCAGTCATTTCTCCCGAGAGATGGTGGCTAAGAAGTCAGAGTATGCAGTAACTCAGCCAAGTGCTTTTTCTAAAAGTAAATGCTTTATTAAAACATGAAGTGGAATGTTGATCAAGTTTTTAAAGTGTTTAGAGAAGAGACATTCAGAGTAAAATTTAAAGCAACTTTAGTCCTGTGCAAAAATAATAAGTGTTGTTTCTTCAGTATTTCACATATTCAGTTGTTTAGATGTGCTGCAAATAATCTCAACCCTGAGGCAGAAGCCCACTTCCGAACATCTCCCAAGACCATAGGTTTCTCTGAAAAAATATGTTTCTGAGAATTTGAATAGGACAGGGAAGTTTACTGTTTTCCCTAGCTACTGGTTGGACCTTTGTATTTTTCAGCCACAGTATTTAAGTTTAATCTGGACCTAAGTTCCTTCCAGGCTATTCTCAACCAATATAAGGAACCAGTTTCTCCTCACCTCACCCCCCCCCCAACGTATAGCTCCCTGCTTCAAAACAAAAAGCTGTAACAGAGTATAGGAAGAATCTCTCTGGCGCCTAGCCCTAACAAAGGACAACTGTATCATCATCATTAGTATTCATTTATTATTGAGAATCCACTCATTTTTTTGTTTGTTATTTCCTAAAGCATGCTTAAAGTAACACTTAATCATACCATTGAGATCTAAAAAAAAAAAAAAAAAACCTTCCACCAAACCAGCTTTAATTCACCTTCTCTTTTTTATTTCTTTTTGTACCCTTTTGTATTTTTCTTAGTAATATTAATGACAATAAAATTTACCATCTGTGAGGGACTTCCACATACCAAGCATCATTAGTCTTTTTAATATACTTGATCTCATTTAATCTTCTGGAGAAGATGTAGCCCACTCTGGATATATAGGTATTTTATATATACTTCAATAACTTGTCCAGGATCACACAGCCAGTAAGTCCAATACAGAAACAGTATTCCAACTAAGAAATATATCGTGTATTTTTTTCTGCTTTATCATACAGCCTAATGATTTCAACTGTGTTAGAATTATTTGGAAGCCTGAAAGTGCAGTTTAACTTTTAGTTTTTCATAAGCCAAACACTCCCTTTAGAATAACTTAAACTATGCATTTTTATAGTCTATTTTTTCCTGACAAAAATTTTAAAGAAATTAAATTTGTTTTATATAAAAGAAACTCTTGAAAGTAATAAAACTTAGCAAATAATTGGGTAGTAATCTCTTTAAAGAAAGGCAGTCTGACATAACAATGAAGAACATTGACTTAGAGCCCGATAGACCTGGATTCAAATTTAGGTTCTGCCACTTTCCACTTGTGTGACCTCAGGCAAGTGACACAACTTCTCTGTGTAACAGTTTCCTCATTTGTATAATGTGGTTAATAATATCCATTTCACAGGAAAGCTGTGACATAATTATGTCACAATCAGTGCAAGGCTACTTATGCCTTCCCCGGCACATAAACATTCTTAAACTTCTAATGTTGTAGTTGGAAAATTAATGAAGCTCTGCTGGTCCAAGTATCCTTTACATTCAGTTTCAAGTAACATATTGCAGAGTCCACGATTATCACAGGGTAGCTGAAGAAGAAATAGCTGTAGGGCTGGCCGGAAAAAGACTGGAGATTAGCCATCAACTTTACCATAATTGATGTACTTAATTATTTATAGTATACCAGACCTTCTCCAACTTGACCTTAGACAGTATGGTAAAGGGTGTTTGCAGAGAACCCTTGGGGCATTACTTTGCCCCACCTTTCTTTTAATTAGTTGAGATTTGGAGAAATCAAAGCAGCCTGAGGAAGTGTAGTCCATGAAAATGTTTTAGCCCAGTTGGGCTGCTATAACAAACATACTATAGACTGGGTTAAACAACAAACATTTATTTCTCACAGTTCTAGAGGACAGGAAGCCTAAGATCAAGGTACTGACAGATTTGGTATCTGGTAAAGGGATGTTTCCTAATTCATAAATGACTGTCCTCTCTCTGTGTCCTCATATGGCAGAAGGGACAAGGGAGCTCCCTGGGTTCGCTATTATAAGGAAACTAATCCCATTCATGAGGGCTCCATTCTCATGACCTAATCACCTCTCAAAAGCCCAACCTCAAAACACCATCGCACTGGAGATTAGTTTTCAACATCTGAATTCAGCTGAGGTACAAACATTCAGTCCATCGTACTTATTCTATAGGATTTTGATGAAGTTCTATTACCAAGTTATATTACTATTAGGTGAGGACTTAGAAAAATAGAATTTATGGCCATATTGGCAACTCCTATAAAACTACAAGCAATTCTCATTAGTTTCTGACTTTAGGACTATATAACAGAGATATCTGCCTCTTCCTGTCACACCAGGTATCTTCGAGCTGAGGTCCTATTCCTGGAAGATAGTCTAGTTCCAAGTGATCTAGGTGAGTGAGTACAATTGAAGGACTCCCAGAGGATGCTGAAAGGAAGCTCTGTTTTGGATCCTCTTGGGAATACCATATTAAGGGTTGAAGTGGTAGTAAGGAAACTGTCAGGGGGTGGCTATGTCAGGATACTAAAGTTCAGTTCTAATTTATTTTTCTTTACAGGCCAGTTTATTTCATTTTGTATACATGTTTTTTGGTAATTGCAAGTTTCTATTTAAATTCCAGTTACTATACAGTATAATAACAGTTTTAGGTGTAGAATTTACTGATTTATCATTTACATACAACACCCAGTGCTCATCAAAATTGTCCTCCTTAATACCCAATGCCCATTTAACCCATCCGCCGACCCACCTGCCCTCCAGCAACCCTGTTTGTTCTCTATAATTAAGAGTCTGTTTTATGGTTTGCCTCTCTTTTCCCCCCATATTCATTTGCTTTGTTTCTTAAATTCCACATATGAATGAAATAATACAGTATTTGTCTTTTTCCGGTTGACTTATTTCTCTTAGAATAATACTCTCTAGCTCCATCCATGTCATTGTAAATGACAAGTTTTCATTCCTTTTATGGGTGAGTAATATTCCATTGTGTATATATGCCACTTCTTTATGCCTTCATCAGTAGACATCTGGACTTTTTCCATAATTTGGCTATGGATGACAATGCTGCCATAAATATCAGGGAGCATATATCCCTTCAAATCAGTATTTTTGTATCCTTTGGGTAAATACCAATAGTGCAATCTCTAGATCATAGGGTAGATCTATTTTTAACATTTTGAAGAATCTCCATACTCTTTTCCAGACTGCCTGCACCAGCTTTCATTCCCATCAACAGTGTAGGAGGGTTCCCCTTTCTCTATACTCTCACCAACATCTGTTGTTTCCTGTGTTGTTAATTTTAATATTTCTTACAGCTGTGAAGTGATATCTCATTTTAGTTTTCATTTTTATTTCCCTGATGATGAGTGATATTGAGCATCTTTTCATGTGTCTGTTGGCCACCTGTATGTCTTCTTTGGAAAAATGTCTGTTCATGTCTTCTACTTATTTGTTAACTGGATTATTTGTTCTTTGGGTGTTGAGTTTTATAAGTTCTTTATATATTGGGGATACTAAGTCTTTATCAGGTATATCACTTGCAAATATATTCTCCCCTTCTGTAGATGGCCTTTTAGTTTTGCTGATTGTTTCTTTTGCTGCTTAGAAGCTTTTTATATTGGTAAAGTCTCAATAATTAATTTTTGCTTTTGTTTCCCTTGCCTCCAGAGACCTTTCTAGTAAGTAGTTGCTGTGGCCAATCTCAGAGAGGTTATGGTCTGTATTTTCCTACAGGATTTTGGTGGTTTCCTTTATCACATTTAGTTCCTTTATCCATTTTCAACTTATTTTTTGTGTATCGTGAAAGAAAGTCATCCAGTTTCTTTCACGCACGCAGTCTTCTGCGTGTTCCTGTCCAGTTTTCCCACCATTTGTTAAAGAGATTTTTTTTTCCCATTGGACATTCTTTCCTTCTTTGTTGAAGATTAGTTGACATTATAGTGTAGGTTCATGTTGAAGTTTTCTATTTTATTTCTACTCTATTGTTCTTTTCCATTGGTCTATGTGTGTTTTTGTGCCAGTACCGTGTTGTCCTCATTACTACAGCTTTGCAATATAACTTGAGGTCTGGTATTGTGATGTCTCCACCTTTCCTTTCATTTTTCAAGATTGTTTTGGCTATTCATGGTCTTTTGTGGTTCCACACAGATTTTAGGATAGTTAGTTCCAACACTGTGAAAAGTGCTGGTGGTATTTTGATAGGGATTGTATTAAGGATATAGATTCCTTTCGGTAGTATCCACATTTTTAACAATATTTAATTTTCCAATCCATGAGCATGGAATGTTTTTCCATTTCTTTGTGTCTTCCTCAATTTCTTTCATAAGTGTTTTACACTTTTAAGAGTTCAGATCTTTTACCTGTTTGGTTAGGTCTGCCCCTTGGTATCTTATGGTTTTTGGTGCAATTGTAAGTGGGATCAATTCCTTGATTTCTCTTTTTGCTGCTTCATTATGGGTATATAGAACTGAAACAAGTTTCTTTATGTTGATTTTGTATCCCATGACTTCAGTGAATTTGTTTATCAGTTCTAGCAATTTTTTGAGGGGTCTTTTGGGTTTTCTACATAGAATGTCATGTTGTCTGCAAGTAGTTAAACTTTGACTTTGTCCTAGCTGATTTGAAACCTTTTATTTCTTTTTGTTGTCTAAATCCTGAGACCAGGACTTCCAGTGCTATGTTAAATCACAGTGGTGAGAGTGGCCAACACCTATCTTATTCTTGACCGTAGAGAAAAAGCTCTCAATTTTTCCCCATTGAGGATGATATTAGCTTTGTGTTTTTTGTATATGGCCTTTATGATGTTGAAGTATGTTCCTTCTATCCATATTTTGTTGAGGGTTTTTATCAAGAATGGTTACTGTACACTGTCAACTGCTTTTTCTACATCTATTGAGAGGATCATAAGGTTCTTATCCTTTCTTTTATTAATGTGATGTATCACATTGATTCATGAATATTGATTCACTCTTGCAAACCAGGATAAATCCTACTTGAAGTTTTATTTAATGTATTGTTGGATTCATTTTGCTAGTAATTTATTGAGAATTTTTGCATCCATGTTCATCAGCAATATTGGCCTATAGTTCTCTTTCTTTAGGAGTCTTTGTCTGGTTTTGGAATCTGGGTAATGCTGGTCTTATGGAATGAGTTGGGAAGTTTTCCTTCCTTTTCTACATTTTGGAACAGTTAGAGTAGGTATTAACTCTTTTTTAAATGTTTGGTAGAATTAACCTCTGAAGCCACCTGGCCATGGACCTTTGGGGAGATTTTCGATTACTGACTCAGTTGCTTTGCTAGTTATCAGTCTGTTTAGTTTTCTATTTCTTCCTGTTTCAGTTTTGGTAGTTTGTGAGTTTCTAGGAATTTATCCATTTCTTCCTGATTGCCCAGTTTGTTGGTGTATACTGTTCATAACATTCTTTTATAATTGTTTGTATTTCTGTGTTGTTAGTTGTGATTTTTCCCTCTCTCATTAGTGATTTTATCTGAGTCCTTTCTCTCTCTCTCTCTTTTCTTTCTTTTCTTTTTGTGAGTCTGATAGGGGGTTGTCAGTTTTATTAAGGTGTTCAAAGAATCAGCTCCTGATTTCATTGATCTGTTCTACTCTTTTTGTTTGTTTGTTTCTATATCATTTACTTCTGCTCTAACCTTTATCATTCCCCTTGTTATGCTGGCTTTAGGCTTCATTTGTTGTTCTATTTTTAGCTCCTTTATGTGTAGGGTTAGGTACTTTATTTGAATTTTTTCTTGCTTCTTAAGGTAGTCCTGTATTGCCACATACTTACCTCTTATATCCACTTTTGCTGCATCCTGGGGAACTTCATGTTTTCATTTTTGTTTATTTCTATGTTATTACTTCATCGATTTCTTGGTTGACCCATTCATTCTCTAGTAGGATGTTCTTTCTCCTCCATGTATTTTCGGTCTTTCCAATTTTTTTTTTCTTGTGGTGGACTTCAAGTTTCATAGCACTGTGTTCAGAAATGCTACGTTCTAAATTTTTTCTTATTTGTTGAGTCTTGATTTGTGACCCAGTATTTAACTATTCTGGAGAAAGTCCCATGTGCACTTGAAAAGACTGTGTATTCTGCTGCTTTAGGATGGAATGTTCTGAATATATTTCTTAAGTCCATCTGGTTCAGTGTGTCATTCAAAGCCATTGTTTCCTTTTTAATTTTCTTTTTAGATGATTTGTCCATTGATGTAAGGTGAGTGTTAAAGTACCCTACCATTATTGTATTATTATCAATGATACCTTTATGGTTATCATTAATTATTTTATATGTGTAGGTGCTCCCAATTTGGGTCCATCAATGTTTACAATTGTTAGATCTTCTTGGATAGACCTCTTTATTATGACGCTACACTTCTTCATCCTTTGTCACAGTTTTTGGGTTAAAATTTGGTTTGTCTGATATACATATGGCTACTTTGGCTTTCTTTTGATATCCATTTCCATGATAAATCTTTCTCTGTCCCCTCACATTCAATCTGCAGGTGTATTTAGGTCTAAAATGATTCTCTTTTAGGCAGCATATAGATATAGATTGGTCTTGTTTCTTTTATCCATTCTGACACTTAGTCCATTTACATTTAGAGTGAGTATTGATTACATTTAGAGTGAGTATTGATAGCTATGAATTTAGTGACATTTATTACTTGTTTTGTTGTTTCTGGAGATTTTCTCTGTTCCTTTCTAGTCTTTGTCAGTTTTGGTCTTTGTTTCCCACTGAAAGAATCTCCTTTAATATTCCTTGAAGGGCTGGTTTAATGGTCACAAACTCCTTTCATTTTTGTTTGTCTCTGAAATTCCTTATCACTCCTTCTCTTCTGAATGATACTCTTGTTGGTTAGAGTATTCTTGGTTGCATGGGGTTTTTTTTCCCCATTCAACATGCTGAATGTAATATGCCACTTTAATTTTTTTTTAATTTTTTTTAATTTATTTGACAGAGAGAGATCACAAGTAGGCAGAGAGGCAGGCAGAGAGAGAGGGAGAAGCAGGCTCCCTGCTGAGCAGAGAGCCCGATGCGGGACTCGATCCCAGGACCCTGAGATCATGACCTGAGCCGAAGGCAGAGGCTCAACCCACTGAGCCACCCAGGTGCCCCCCACTTTAAAAAAATAATATGCCAATTTCTTCCTGCCTCCCACATTTCTTTGAAGAAATCTGTTGCTAACCTTATTTGTCTTCCCTTGTAAGTTAGGGATTTTTTTTGCTTTGCTGCTTTTAGGATTTTCTTCTTTATCTCTATAGTTTGCAAATTTAACTTTGCTATGTCTGGGTTTTGGCTTGCTTTTGTTGATTTTGATGGGAGTTCTCTACATCTCCTGGATTTGGATGTCTGTTTTCTTCCATAGATTAAGGAAGTTTTCAGCTATAATTTCTTCAAATAAACCTTCTGCCCCCTTCTCCTGCTGTTCTTCTTCTGGGGTTTCTGTGATATGAATGTTATTCTTTATGGAGTTACTGAGTTCCCTTAGTGTACTTTCATGATCCAAGATTTTTCTTTCTCTCTTTTTTGCAGCTTCATTACTTTCCATAATTTTGTCTTCTATATCACTTATTCTTTCCCTGTTTCTTCTATTCTTGTGGTCATTATATCCAACTGGTTTCAAATCTAGGTTATTGCAATTTTTGAAAGATTTTTATTTATTTGACAGAGAGAAAGAGATCACAAATAGGCAGAGAGGCAGGCAGAGAATGAGGGAAGCAGGCTCCCCGCTGAGCGGATAGCCTGATGCGGGGCTCAATCCCAGGACCCTGAGACTGCAGCCTGAGCTGAAGGCAGAGGCTTAACCCACTGAGCCACCCAGGTGCCCCTAGGTTATTGCATTTTTCATTTCATTTCATCCTAATCTGTTTTTAGCTCTTTATCTCTGCAGTATGGGACTATGTGGTGTTTTTAATGCTTTTCTTAAGCCCACCCTGTATCCTCATGACTGTTGCTCTAAATTTTCCATCAGATATATTGCTTATCTCTGTTTTGATTAGATCCTAGCCATGACTTTATATTGTTCTTTCTTTTAGGATGAATTCCTTCTCTTGGCATTATGTCTAGATCTCTGTCTTCTCTGTGTTAGGAAATCTGTTGTCTCCTGCTCCTATGGGTAATGGCTTTGTGAAGAAGAGGTCATATACTATCCAGAGCCTGTTGCTTCAGCAGGTGTCTCTAATATATGCTGTGTGCACTCTGCTGCTGTGATGTGGCTACTCTATCCCTCAGGTTAGTCCTCTGCAGAGTTTCTCCTTGCCTCAGTGGGGAGTGTTTGGATCTTGGCCAGGGTGTGGCAGGTTTTAACTAGGTATGCATTGATCCTCTTGTTAAAAGACTCCTGATGCTCTCTCTACTAGAGCTGAAGCTTTTCAGAACTCTATGGTCAGTGAACATTGTGCATTTGGGAGTATGTCTTCTCACATTAGAGCCCACTCAGCTGGTTCCCAGGCACACTTGCCCAAGAAAAGCAGTACCAGGAGTGTGCAGGGGGCTGGGGTGTGCTTGGTGTAACCACTTTAGTCAGCCAATTGGCACCATGCTATTTACTGAAGTTAGTTTATGCTGGGGGATGGGGCCAGAAATGGCACCAGCCATCTCCTTAGCTCCTGGAGAGGGGAGTTTGCACTTGCTGCTGTCCAGGAAGCCCTCCCAAAAGAAATAACCATTTCCCCTCATGAATCCCAGTCATCCTTCACACTTCTGGCTTCATGCTGTCTGTGTCTGGGTTGCTTGCTCTCCTGGAGCAGCACAGTACACATTGGGCTTAATCCTAGCCAGGCAGGCTGAGTTTTAAAACTCCAAACTTTAGGAACCTGGTGTGGTGACAACCCACACTTGTCTTCTGGGGGAGGGTTTTGCTGTGCTGGGATTGATGCAGATTTGACCCAGAAGAGATTTACACCAAAGAGCAGGGGCACTGGGTTTGGAGTTGAGTACAGTAAGGAGCCAGTTTCTAGGTTAGTTGCCCTTGGCAGGTGTTTCTGTGCTTATGCTGGGGGCTGAGGCAGGGAAAGGCAACTTGCAGCTCCTTTGTCCCAGGAGAGGCAATGCCATCTCTCTCAGATGCACTCCAAGAAGGGAGAACCATTTCAACCAGTTGTGTCCCATGGGATCCTGAGATTGTGCCTTCTGCCCCCAGGCTATCTTCTTGCCTTCTCTCCAGGGCACTGAGGTACTCTCAGAGCTATATACCAGCCATACTGAGGACCTCTAAAATTCATCTTAGAGTCCTGTTAGTTACAAAAACCTAGGAAAATCGGCCCTCTTTTTTCCCCCAATCAATGGCTTTGGGGAAGTATTTTCCTTGTATGTTCCTCTCTCTCTCTCCTGCTTGTGACTAGGGCTCCCTCCCCTCTGCAGCACCTGTAGACTCCTTCTCCTCAAAACCACAGCTCCACATCTCCTACTTTCCATGATATTGCCTCTTATTTCCCTCTAGTTGTGCAGTTTGTTTTGTCAGTCCTCAGATCAATTTCTTGGGTATTCAGAATAATTTGATATTTATATAGCTGTGTTCAAAGGACGAGTCAAGCCTAGGGTTCTTCTACTACTCTACGATCTTAGCTTCTCCCCTTTCCATTTCTTTTTAAAAGATTTTATTTATTTGACAGAGAGAGAGCACAAGTAAGCAGAGCAGCAGGCAGAGGGAGGAAGAAGCAGGCTCTCTGCTAAGGGCTTGATCCCAGGACCCTGGAATCATGACCTGAGCTGAAGGCAGCCGCTTAACCAACTGAACCACCCAGGCTTCCCTCCCCTTTCCATTTCTATCTTAAACAAACAAACAAAATGTTCTAGACTAACTTCACTCCTTTGGGCCATATTGTGACCATATTGGTCTCCAAAGTGCAATTCACTTTTTATGATATCTCTACGTCAGTTCATCTATTTATTATGAGTGCTTGCTGATTGAAGATTAATAATTGATGATCACTTGTGTGAAGATACTGGAGCATTTGGGGAGACAGGTGCTATAAATACAGTTATTATTGTGGCTTACCAATTAACTGCATTTCCATCTTTCATGGACTTCATAATTTGTTTTTTTTTAAGGATTTTATTTATTTATTTGACAGATAGAGATCACAAATAGGCAGAGAGGCAGGCACAGAGAGGGGGGAGGCAGGCTCCCTGCCTAGCAGAGAGCCCGATGCGGGGCTCGATCCCACGACCCTGGGATCATGACCTGAGCCGAAGGCAGAGGCTTTAACCCACTGAGCCACCCAGGCGCCCCTCATGGACTTCATAAGGACTTAGGAGTTATTAGTAGTAGAGTACTTTGAGTTTCCTTTATTTGTTTGTGTTTTTTGTTTCTAAGAACCTTTAATGTCTCTTTAAAAGATACTTTATAAATACAATGCATCTTCATCAGTGAAAGTGCTTTCATAGTACACTCCAACTTTCTACAAGTATTTGTGAACTTCAGTGTATTTTTAAAAATAAATTTGAAAATTTAATAGTTGTATAAACTTCAAAATCAACCAATACAAATGGTATTGTGATCTGAGAAAAGTGGAGGTCAGTAATAAATGACTTTGCTAAAATAACTCTCAGACAAATATTCAACTTAAAAAATAATACTAATATGTTTTGAATGGGTATAGTTAGCAGGGATCATTTTTGAAAAACGTCATGAGACAAAATTCATATAGTATAGAATTCACACATTAAAATTGTACAGTTGTGTCTTTTTTTCAGAGAGTTGTTCAAATAGCACCACAACCTAATTTTAGAATAATTTGTCACTTCAGGTCTCCTGGGTAGCTCAGTCAGTTAAGAGTCTGCCTTTGGCTAAAGTTATGATCCCAGGACCCCACATCAAGCTCCCTGCTCTGCAGGAAGCCTGCTTGTCCTTCTCCCACTTCCCCGACTTGCATTCCCTCTCTCACTGTTTCTCTCTCTGTCGAATAAATAAATAAAATCTTTAAAAAATTTTATCACTTCAAAAATTAACTACCTACCCATTGGCCTGCCAAAACCTCCATCCCAGCACTAGACAGTCACTAATCATTTTTCTGTCTCTATGAATTTACCTCTTTTGGATATTATTTTACATCTTTTTTTTAACTTTTTAAAATTTATTCATTTGAAAGAGAGAGAGGGTGAGAGGGAGAGCATGAGCATGGGGGATAGTCAGAAGGATAGGGAGAAGCAGACTCCCCGCTGAGCAGGGCTGGATCCCAGGACCCAGGGATCATGACCAAAGCTGAAGGTAGACTGAGCCACCCAGGAACCTCTATCCTTTTTTTTTAAGATTTTATTTAATTATTTGACAGAGAGAGCAGAAGCAGGGGGAGTGGCAGACAGAGGGAGAGGGAAAAGCAGGCTCCCCCTGAGCATGGAACCTGATGTGGGTGGGGACCCATCCCAGGACCCTGGGATCATGACCTGAGCTGAAGGCAGCCACTTAACTGACTAAGTCACCCAGGTGTCCCCCCTAGGCACCTCTATTCTGGATATTATTTTATTTTAAAGATTTTATTTATTTATTTGACAGATCACAAGTAGGCATAGAGGCAGGCAGAGAGAGGGGGGGAAGCAGGCTCCACGCTGAGCAGAGAGCCTGATGCGGGGCTTGATCCCAGGACCCTGAGATCATGACCCGAGCCAAAGGCAGCGGCTTAACCCACTGAACCACCCAGGTGCCCCCTGGATATTATTTTAAATGGAATCATAAAATATGTGGCCTTCTGTGATTAGCTTCTTTCAGTAAGCATGTTTTCACGGTTTGTCCATGTTGTAATATGTATCAGCACTACATTATTTTATATTTCTCTATGAAATTCACTTGTGTGTATATAGCATGTATGGTTTGTCTGTTCATTAGTTAATGGACATTTGGTCTGTTTCCACATTTGTTTTTTATGAGTAATGCTGCTGGGAGTATCCATATACAAATTATTGTGTGAACATGTTTTCAAATCTTTTGGGAATATATCTGGGAGTGGATTTCTAATTGATATTGTAAATCTCTGCTTAAAATTTTGAGGAACTGCCAAACTTCTTCCCAAAGTAGCTGTACCACTTCAAGCTCCCACCATCATTGTATAAGATGTCCAGTTTCTCCCTATCTTGATCAGTAATTGTTATGTCAGGCATTTTGTTTATAGCCATTATCATTGCTATAAAATATCTAATGGAATTTTTTATCTGCATTGCTCTAATAGCTAATGATGTATCCTTTTGATGTGCATGTTGGCCATTTAAATATCTTACTTGGAAATGTCTGCAAATAATTTGTCCTTTTTTTCAATTGTTTACTTTTTTCTTTCTGAATTGTAAGTGTTCAATTATTTACATATTTTCTACATCAGTCCTTATCAGAGATTTAACTTACAAATATTTTCTCTCATATTTTGCCTTTCTCAAGGGAATTTTTTATACAGAAACATTTTTAATCTTTTTTTTTTAGAGAGAGAGAGAACAAGTAGGCAGAGAGAGGGGGAAGCAGGCTCCCCACTGAGCAGAGAGCCTGATGCGGGGTTCGATCCCAGGACCCTGGGATCATGACCTGAGCTGAAGGCAGAGGCTTTAACCCACTGAGCCACCCAGGCGCCCCAAGGCTTGCATTTCTTTTGTTAAATTTATTCTTAAGTATATAACTTTTTTGATGCTATTTTAAATGGAATTGCCTAGTTAATGTAGTTAATTGTTGGATTTTTTATTGATTTTTGTATTCTGAACTTATATCCTGAAAATTTGCTGAACTAAAGTATTATGATAGACAATAGTGGACTCCTTAATGTTTTCTATATATACAATCATGCCATCTACAAACACAGATAATTTTACTTGTGTAAAACCTGAATGCATTTTATTTTTCGTGATTAATTGCTAATACCCTCAGTACAAGTTTGAGTAGAGCTGGTAAGACTAGATATCTTTGTCTTCTTGACCTTAGGTTGAACACATTCTGTCTCTCCCAATTAAATATGGTGTTACCTGTGGATTTTGTGTACATACACTTTATCAGGATGAGGAAATTCCCTTTCATTCCTGGTTTGTTGAAGGCTTTTATCATGAAAAGTTGTTGGATTTTTGTCAAATGCTATTTCTGCACTTAATGAGATAGTCATCATTTTTTATTTTATTCTATTAATATGGAGTATTGTACTGCTTGATTTTCTTTTCTTTTTATTGTTTTGGTATTTATTTTGTATATATATTTTTTCAGTTTTAAAATATAATTTATATAGAGCACTGCATAAGGTTAAGGTGCTCATCATTAATTATTTCAATTATATTGTGAAAGTATTACAAGAAGTTTAGTTAACATTTATCATCTCACAGAGATACAAACAAAAACAAACAAAAGTGTTTTTTTCCTTGTGATGAGAATCTCTGGGGACTACACTCTTAACTTTCAAATATACCAATACAGCAACTTTAACTATAGTCATGTTGTACATTACATTTCTAGCACTTACTTTTCTTATAATGAAAGTTTGTATATTTTAGCCATCTTCTTCCAATACCCTACTCCCTTTACCTCCGCCTCTGATAAACACAAATGTGCTATTTTTTTTCCTTTGGGGTTGTGTTTTATTTTTTAGACACTACATGTAAGTGTGATCATATAGTATTTATCTTTTTCTGTCTGACTTATTTCACATAGCATAATGACTTTAGGGTCCATCCATGTTATTGCCAATGAGAGGATTTTCTTTTTGATGGCCGAATAATATTCTTCTGTGTGTGTAGGTGTGTGTATGTGTGTGTGTACCACAATTTATTTCTCCATTCATCTGTCAGTGGAAATTTAGGTTGCTTCTGTGTCTTGGCTATTGTAAAAAAAATAATGCTGCTATGAACATGGGAGTGCAGATATTTCTTTGACAGAGATTCTTAGTTTCCTATTTTTCAGAAGTAGAATTGCTAGATTATGGAGTAGTTCTGCTTTTAATTTTTTGAAGAACTTCCATACTATTTTGCATAGTGGCTGTATCAATTTGCAGTCTAACCAACAGTGCACAAGGATTGCCTTTTATCCAAATCCATACCAGTATTTGTTATCTCGTGTCATTTTTTATGATAGCCATTTCAAGAGGCAGGTTTTATCTCATTGTGATTTTGATTTGTATTTCCCTTAAGATTAATGATGTTGAACAGCTTTTCATGTACATGTTGGCTATTAATATACCTTCTTTGGAAAATGTCCATTGAGGTCCTTTGCCCAGTTTTTAACTGGGTTGTAAGAATTTTGCTATTGCATTATATGAGTTCTTTATATATGTTGAATATTAGCTGTTTATCAGATACATGCTTTACAAATATTTTTTCCCCATTCCTTATATTACCTTTACATTTTGTGATCATTTCTTTGAATGTGCAGAAGCTTTTTTGTTTGATGTAGCATCACTTTTTTTTTGAAGATTTTATTTTTAAATAATATCTACACCCAACATGGGGCTCAAACTCACAATCCTAATATCAAGAATTGCATGCATGGGGCACCTGTGTGGCTCAGTCAGCTAAGTGTGTGACTTCGGCTCCAGTCATGATCTTAGGGTCCTGGGATCAAGCCCTGTGTTGGGAATCCCCACTGAGCAGGGAGTCTGCTTCTCCTTCTGCCCTCCCCCCTGCTCTTTTCTCTCTTCCTCTCAAATAAATAAATAAATTCTTAAAAAAAGAATCACATGCTTCACTGACAGAGCCAGCCAGGTGCCCCTAGTCCTACTTGTTTATTTTTTGTTGTATTACTTGTGCTTTAGGTATTGTATACAAAAAAAAAAAAAAAATCATTGCCAAGACCCATGTCAAGGAGCTTTATCCCTATCTTCTAGGAGTTTTATGGCTTCCAGTCTCACCTTTAAGACTTTGATCCTTTTTTAATTTATTTTTGTAAGTATTGTAAGATAGAGTTCTGGTTTCATTATTTCACATGTGAATATTCGATTCTTACAGCACCATTTATTAAGGAGACGTATTTTCTTTATTGAGTATTCTTGGCTTTCTTGTCAAATATTATTTGACCATATATGCATTAACTCATTTCTAGGGTCTTAATTCTGTTGCACTTGTCTATGTGTTTTTATGCCAGTATCATACTGTTGATTGCTATAGTTTTTAATATAGGTTGAAGTCAGGAAGTATGATGCCTCCTGTTTTGTTCTTTCTCGGGATTGCTTTGGCTATTTAGGATCTTTGGTGGTTCCATATAAATTTTAGGATTCTTTTCTACTTTAGTAAAAAAAAAAAATCCCTTTGGAATCTTGATAGACATTGCATTGAATCTATAGATGGATTTGTGTAGTGTGGCCACTTTAACAATATTAATTCTTCCAAATCGTGAGCATAGGATACTGTTTCATTTATTTGTGTCTTTTCTGATATTTTTCATCAATGCCATGTAGTTTTTAGAGATATCGTAGTTTTTAGAGATATCATAGTTTTTAGAGATATCTTACCCTTTTGGTTATGTTTGTTCCTAAGTATTTTATTGTTTTTGATTCCATTAAAAATGGGATCATTTTTTATTTTATTTTATTTATTTATTTTTAAAGATTTTATTTATTTATTTGACAGAGATTACAAGTAGGTAGAGAGGCAGGCAGAGGGGGGAGGGGAAGCAGGCTCTCCACTGAGCAGAGAGCCCGATGCGGGGCTCGATCCCAGGATCCTGGGATCATGACCTGAGCTGAAGGCAGAGGCTTTAACCCACTGAGCTACCCAGGTGCCCCCAAATGGGATAATTTTAAAATTTCTTTTCAAATAATCTGTGGCCAGTATATAGAAATATTACCGATTTTCATATGTTAATTTTTTTCTTGCAACTTTACTGAAGTTGTTGATGGGGGTCTAGCTTTTTTTTTTTTTTTTTTTGAGTCTTTAGGGCTTTCTATATATGGTATCATGTCATCTCCAGATAGAGCCAATTTTGTGTTTTCTTTTTTCTTTTCTAATTCTGATGCCTTTTGCTTTTCTTACCTGATTACTATGGCTAGGACTTCCAGTATAGGTTAAATAAGGGTGATGAGAGGGCATCACTGTCTTATTCCTGATCCTAGAGGAAAAACTTTAAACCACTGACTACTGAGTATAATGTTATTTATGGACTTTTCATATATTTTTTTTAATGTTGAGATATTTTCCTTCTATGCCTAATTTGTTAAGATGTTTTAGCATTAACAGATGTCAGGTTTTGTCAGATGCTTTTTCTGCATTTACTGAGGTGATTATTTTTTTCATTCTATTAATGAATGCATTGCATAAGATTGATTGATTTGTGTATTTTGATCCCTTTTTGCATCTCAGGAATAAATCACACCTGATTATGGTGAAAAATACTTTTAATGTGTGTTTTAATGTGTTGACCTTGGTTTGCTAGTATTTTATTTTAATTTATTTTTAATTTTTTATCTTTGACATTAAGATTTAAACTTAGGGCCTTCATCAGCCTCCCTCTTCTGTCCCTCAGTTTTTCTCAGGCCACCTTTGCTCGCCACTGAGTTGGGGGTTGCTGCAGGTGGCGTGGGGTGTGAGAGATCACATGCTGGCATTTGGTGATTTTTCTCTTAAGGTTTAATTTTGATAAAATACTATTTTTTTTCTTTCATGTATTGTACTTTTTTTTTTTACTGTATCTAAAACCTCATATCTAAATCCAAGGACATGCAAATTTTTGTCTAGCAGTTTTATAACTTTGTATAAATATAATGTGTACTTGTGTATAATTAAGCCTGAATCATTCTGAGTTATTTTTTATGCAAGGTGTTAGGTATATATTGTTCATTTTTAAAAAGCAGATGTCCAGTTCTAGCAGTTTCTTTTTTTTAAAATTTAATTTTATTTTTTTTCAGTGTTCCAAAATTCATTGTTCACCACACCCAGTGCTCCATGCATTACATGCCCTCCATAATACCCACCACCAGGCTCACCCAACCTCCCACCCACCTCCGTGTCCTCCAGTGAATTGCCTTTGTGAAGCATCAGTTGTATGAGTCTATTTCTAGGCTCTCTATTCTGTTCTCCTCTTTGATATGTCCATTCTTTAGCTAATGTTTTGATTACTGTATCTAAGTTTTGAAATTTGGTAATGTGAGTTCTCTGACTTTGTTATTTTTCAGAATTTTTTTGGCTATTGTAGTGCCTTTGCGTTTCTGTACTCTCTAAATAAGTTTTAAAGTATTTTCTGTCAATTTCTACAAAAAATTCAATTTTGAGGAGAGCTGTATTGAAATGATAGAACAATTTAGAGAAAATTATAATCTTAACTAAGGATCCATGAATAATGTATATTAATCCACTTATGTAGGTCTTTAATTTCTCTAAATCTTTTAGTATACACACCATATATATCTTTTATTACTAATCCCTAAGTATTTCACTTTTTGGTACCCTTGTAGATGGTATTGATTATTTTTAATTTCTTATTGTTTGTCGTTGTTATATAGAAACACGGTTGGGTTTTGTATATTATTATTCCATATTCTTCCAAAACTCACTCAGCTCCAATAGCTATTTTTGTAGATTCCATTAGATTTTGTACATAATCATATTCTTTGTGAACACAGTTTTACTTCTTCCTTTCCAATCTGGATGCATTTTCTTTTTCTTGCCTAATTGCACTAATTTAAATTTGCAATAGAATGTTGGAGATAAGTGGTGAAAATGGGCATCCATGTATTGTCACTGATCTTAGGGGTAAAGTATTCAGCCTTTTACCATTAAACACAATATTAGTTGAAATTTTTTGTAGATGACATTTATCAGATTGAGGACATTCCCTTATATTTGTAGTTTGCTGAGATTTTTTATTTTTTCCTAAGATTATATTTATTTATTTGACAGAGAGCATGAGCAAGAGAGCATGAGCAGGGGGAACAGCACAGGGTGAGGGAGAAGCAGGCTCCCCACTGAGCAGGGAGCCCAAAGCAGGACTGGATTACAGGACCCCAGGATCATGACTGGAGCCAAAGGCAGATGCTCAACTGACTGAGCCTCCCAGGCGCTCCTTGCAGAGCATTTTTATCATGAATGGATATTAGAGGTTGTCAAGTGATTTTTCTACATCTTAGATAACTTTTAAAAGATTATTAATATGGTGAATTACATTAATTTTTTGTTTCAAATTTTTATTTAGATTCTAATTCGTTAACATAGAGGAACTAATATTAGTTTCAGGAGTAGAATTTAGTGATTCATCACTTATATATAACACCCAGTGCTCATCACAACAAGTGCCTTCCTTAATGCTCATCACACATTTAGCCCATCCCCCCACTCACCTGTCCAGCAGCCCTCAGTTTTTTTCTCTATTGTTAAGAACAACTCTGAATTCCTGCGATAAGCCCCACATAGATTTGATTTGCTAAAATTTTGTTTAGAATTTCGCATCTATGTTAACTATTCATCTGAGTTTTCTTATAAATCCTGTCTGATTTATAAGAATAATGCCAACCTCATGAAATGAGTTCCAGAGTATTTTTTTTCCTCTTCAATTTTCTAGTAAAAATTTGTATATAGCTGGTGTTATTTCTAACTCAGATGTTTAATAGAATTCACTAATGAAGCCATCTGTGCCTGGAGTTTACAGTGTGGGATTTTAATTTCTTCAATATAGGACTACTCAGTTTATCTATTTCTTAATGAATGTGTTTTGTTGTTGTTCAGTTGTGGTAAAAATGTAACATAAAATTCACCATATTACCTATTATTACAGGTACAGTTCCAGATTGTTAATTTTATTCACACTGTTATACATCAGATCTCTAGAATTTTTCATCTTCCCAAACTGAAACTCTATACCCATTGAACTACAATTCCCCATTTCCTCCTTCCACTATCCCCTGGAAATCACCATCCTACTTCCTCTTTCTATGATTTTGAATACTTTAGCTTCTTCATATAAGTGGAATCATACAGTCAGTATTTGTCTTTTTGTGACTGATTTATTCCACAAAGTATAAAGTTATCAAGGTTCATTCATGTGGTAGAATGTGGCAGGCTTTCCTTGTTTTTTTTTGGGGGGGGGGGACTCTCTTCAAGGTATACAGATATACATTGATATATATACAACATTTTATTTATCCATTCAACCAAAGATGGATATTTGGTTTACTCCTCTTAGCTAATTGTGAATAATTCTGTAATGAACATAGCAGGCAAATATCTCTTTAAAATCCTGCTTTTTAATACTTTTGAATATGTACCAAACAATGGGAATAGATTGCTGGATCACATAGTAATTCTGTTTTTAATTTTTTGATGGATTGCCATAATATTTCCCATAGCAGCTACACCATTTTACATCCCACCAACAAGGCACAACAGTTTCAGTATCTCCACATCCTAACAACTGTTTTTTTAAGTGCCCCTACAGTGGGTGTGAGGCAATACCTCATTGTGGTTTTTATTTACATTTCTGTAATTATTACTAATGTTAAACATCTTTTCCTATCCTTGCTGTTTTGCCAGTATTTTAATGAGAATTTGTGCATTTATATTTATCAGGGATTGGTTTGTAATGTTCTTTTCTGGTAGTGCCCTTATCTGCCTATCAGGGTAATGCTGCCCATATGAAACGAGTTTTGGAATGTTCCCTCCTCTTGGACTTTATAGAAGTTTTTGAGAAGAGTTGCCATTAATTCTTCTTTAAATGTTTGCTAAAAGTTACCAGTGAAGTCATTTGGTCCTGGGAATTTAATTGTTGTTGTTGTTGTTGGAAGATTTCTGAATATGGATTCAATCTCCTTATGAGTAATTTTCCCATTTATTCCTAATTGATTCTAGAGTTGTGTGATTCTAAGAATTTTTCTATTCTAGGTTGTTCAGTTTCTTAGTGTATAGTTGTTCATAGTAGTCTCTTATTACCCTTCACATTAGTGTGGTTTCAGTAGTAATGTTTTATTTTTCACTTATAATTTTGTTAATTTGGGGACTTACTCTCATTTCTGTAGTTAAACTAAGTAAAGGTTTGTCAAATCTGTCATTTAAAAAAGAACTCATAGGTTCGTTAGTCTTTTCTGATTTTCCTGTTTTTTATTTCATTTATTTCTATTCTTTTCATTATTTCCTTCCATCTGTTACCTTTGGGTTCAGTTTGTTCATTCTCTAGTTCCTTGAGGCATAGAAATAGATTATTTGAGATCTTTCTTGTTTTGTAATATAGGCATTTGTTGCCATAAATGTTGTTTTCAAAATGGATTTTGCTGCATCCTATATATTTCAGAGGGTTGTAGTCCTGTTTTTGTTGGTCTCGGGATTTTTTTTTCCCTTTAAATTTTTCATTGATCCATTGGTTATTCAAGAGAGTATTGTTTAATTTCCATGTATTTGTGAGTTTACCCTTTTCCTCTTATTATTGACGTCCAGTTTCATGCCATTGTGGTAAGAGAAGATAGTTGGTCTGATTTCAGTCTCCTTGAATTTTCTAAGACACATTTTGTGGCCCAGCATATGACCTGACCTGGAAAATGTTCCATGTACATTTAGGAAGAATGTATATTGGGCTTTTGCCAAATACAATGCTATGTATAGGTCTGTTAGGTTTATTTGTTCTATATTGTAGTACAAATCTGTTTTTTATTGATTTCCAGTTGAGATAATCTATCCCTTCTTGAAAGTATGGTTTGAAAGTCCCCAAATGGGATTGATATTAGCTGTCGGTTTTTCCTATCCTATGGTTCCTATGATTTCTTTTTTTTTTTAAAGATTTTGTTTGAGAGAGAGAGAGAGCACAAGATGGGGGGCTGGTGCACAGGGAGAGGGCAAAGCCCATGCCTGGGGCTCGATCCCAGGAGCCTGAGATCATGACCTGAGCCAAAGGCAGATGCTTAACCCACTGAGTCACCCAGGTGCCCCCCTATCATTTCTTCTATTAATGTGGTGTATCATGTTGACTGATTTGTGAATAGTGAAGAACCACACTTGCAGCCCAGGAATAAATCCCACTTGATCGTGGTGAATGATTATTTTAGTGTACTATTGGATTTGATATGATAGTATTTTATTGAAAAATTTGCATTCATGTTCATCAGGGATATTGGCCTATTGTTCTCTTTTTAAGTGGAGTCTTTATGGATCTGGTTATGGTATAGGGGTAACGCTGGCCTCATAGACTGAATTTGGAGGTTTTCTTTCCATCTCTGTTTTTTGAAATAGAGAAGAAAAGGTATTAACTCTTGTTTAAATGTTTGTTAGAGGGCGCCTGGGTGGCTCAGTGGGTTAAGCCACTGCCTTTGGCTCAGGTCATCCCGGGGTCCTGGGATCGAGTCCCTCGTCAGGCTCTCTGCTCAGCAGGGGGCCTACTTCCCTCTCTCTCTCTCTCTCTCTCTCTCTCTGTCTGCCTCTCTGCCTACTTGTGATATCTCTCTGTCAAATAAATAAATAAAATCTTTTAAAAAAATAAATGTTTGTTAGAATTCGCCTATAAACCTATCTGGCCCTGGACTTTTTTTTGTTGGTAAATTCTCAATTACTGATTGAATTTCTTTGCTGGTTATTGGTCTGTTCAAGTTTTCTATTTCTTCCTGTTTCAGTGTTGGTAGTTTATGTTTTTAGGGATTTATCAAGTTTTTCCAGGTTTTCCAATTCATTGCCATTAGTGTTTCATAATATTCTCTTATAATTGTTTGTATTTCTGTGGTGTTGGTTGTTATTTCTCCTCTGTCATTAGTGATTTTATTTATTTGGGTCCTTTCTTTTTTCTTTCAACTCTCACTGTGGGTTTACCAATTTCATCATTTTTTTTCAAAGAACCAGCTCCTTGTTTCATTGAGAAAGTGTATTGTTTTGTAGTTTCTATACTATTTATTTCTGCTCTAATCTTTTTTCTAAAGCTTTAATGTATTTTTAAAATTTTTAAAATTAACATATAGTGTATTTTTTGCTTCAGGGTTACAGGTCTGTGAATCATCAGTCTTACACAATTCACAGCACTCACCATAGCACATACCCTCCCCAATGTCCATAATCCAGCCAGCCTATCCCTGCCCTCCACCCGTCAGTTTGTTTCCTGAGATTAAGAGTCTCTTACGGTTGTCTCCCTCCCCAGTCCCATCTTGTTCAACATCACTTGGCATCAGGGAAGTACAAATCAAAACCATGGTGAGATATCATCTCTCACCAGTCAGAATGGCTAAAATTAATAAGTCAGGAAATGACAATGTTGGTGAGGATGCAGAGAAAGGGGAACCCTCCTACACTGTTGGTGGGAATACAAGCTGGTGCAGCCACTCTGGAAAACAGCATGGAGGTTCCTCAAAAAAGTTGAAAATAGAGCTACCTTATGACCCAGCAATTGCACTACTGGGTATTTACCCTAAAGATATAAAAGTAGTGATCTGAAGGGGCAAGTGCACCTCAATGTTTATAGCAGCAATGTCCACAATAGCCAAACTATGGAAAGGGCCTAGGTGTCCATCACCAGAGGAATGGATAAAGAAGATGTGGTTTATATACACAATGGAATACTATGCAGCCATCAAAAAATGAAATCTTCCTTTTGCAATGACATAGATGGAACTAGAGGGTATCATGTTAAGTTAAATAAGTCAATCAGAGAAAGACAATTATGTAATCTTTTATTATTTCCCTCCTCCCACTTTAAGCTTCATTTCTTGTTTTTCTTCTAGATCCTTTAGTTGTAAGGTTCTGTTATTTAAGATTTTTCTTGCTTCTTTAGGTGGGCCTATATTGCCATATAATTACCTCTGAAGACCACTTTTGCTGTATCACAAAGGTTTTGGACTGTTGTGTTTTCATTTTCTTGTTTTTACACTGTTAGTGGGAATGAAAATTAGTGCAGCCACTCTGGAAAATAGTATGGAGTTTCCTCAAAAAGTTAAAAATAGAGGTACTTTATGGTCCAGTTATTGCATTACTAGATATTCACTCAAAGAATACAAAAATACTAATTCAAAGTGATACATGCATCACAAAGTTTATAACAGCATTATCAATAGCCAAATTACAGAAAGGGCCCAAATGTCCATCAGCTAATATACGGATAAAGAAGAAGTGGTATACACACACACACACACACACACACACAGAGGACTATTATTCAGCCAGAAAAGAATGAAATCTTGCCATTTGCAACAACATGGGTGGAGCTAGAGTGCATAATGGTAAGTGAAATAAGTCACCCAAAGATAGGCAACTACCATATGATTTTACTTATATGTGGAATTTAAGAAACAAAACAAATGATCATAGGGGGGAAAAGGGGAGATGCAAACCAAGACACAGAGTCTTTTTTTTTTAATTCAAGTTAGTTAATATATAGTGTAGTATTAGCTTTAGGAGTAGAATTTAGGGATTTATCACTAACATATAACTCCCAGTGCTATTCCCAACAAGTACCCTCCTTAATGCCCATAACCCTTTCAGCCCAACCCCCCCTTTTCCTTCCAGCAACCATCAATTTGTTCTCTATAGTTAAGAGTCTGTTTTATGGTTTACCTCTCTTTCTGTTTTTATCTTATTTTTTAATTTTTTTACTCTCTTCCCCCTATGTTCATCTGTTTTGTTGCTTAAATTCTACATGTGAGTGAAATTTATATTTGTCTTTCTCTGATTTATTTTGCTTAGTATAATATACTCTAGTTCCATCTACTTTGCTTCAAATGACAAGATTTCAGTCTTGCTGAAGGCTAATATCCTATTCTCTGTGTGTGTGTATGTATGTATGTATGTATGTTTATATACACACAAACATATATACACCACATCTTCTTTATCTGTTTATCAACTGGTGGAAATTTGGGCTCTTTCTGTAATTTGGTTATTGTTGATAGTGCTGCTGTAAACATTGAAGTACATGGGCCCCTTTGATCAGTATTTTTGTATCCTTTGACTAAATTCCTAGTAATGCAATTGCTAGGTCATATGGTGGTTCTATTTTCTGCTTTTTGAGGAACCTCCATACTGTTTTCCATAGTGGCTGCAACAGTTTGTATTTCCATTAACAGTTCAAAAGTGGGGCACCTGGGTGGCTTAGTTGGTTGTGTGACTGCCTTTGGCTTAGGTCATGATCCCAGAGTCCTGGGATAGAGGCCCATGTCAGGCTCCTAGCTCCACCCGGAGTCTGCTTCTCCCTCTGACCTTCTCCCCTCTCATGCTCTCTCTCACTTTCTCTCTCTCTCTCTCTCTCAGATAAATAAATAAAATCTTAAAAAAAAAAAAACAGTGCAGGGCGTCTGGGTGGCTCAGTGGGTTAAAGCCTTTGCCTTCAGCTCAGGTCATGATCTCAGGGTCCTGGGATTGAGCCCCGCATCAGGCTCCCTGCTAGCCTGCTTCCTCATCTCTCTGCCTGCCTCTCTGCCTACTTGTGATCTGTCTGTCAAATAAATAAATAAAATTAAAAAAAAAACAGCGCAAAAGTGTTCCCCTTTAAGAAACAGACTGATTCTAGAGAGAAGACTGTTGATTACTAGAGGGAATGTGGTTGGGGGATGGTTTAAATAAATAATGGCTATTAAGAAGTGTGATGAGCTCTGGGTATTGTATTTAAATGAATCACTAAGCTGTACATCTGAAATTAATATTACACTGTATTTTATCTTACTAGAGTTTAAATAAAAGCTTAAAAATTATAAAGTCAACAACTATGACTGAATTACCATTTGTCTTTTATCTTTTTTGGTTCTTTATATATTTAAGTCCTCTGATGTTGGGCACATAAACATTTACAATTTTTATATTGTGTTGATGGATCAGCTCCCATTATCATTGTATAAATGACCTTCTTTGTCTCATTTTACCCTTTTTAGTGTAGTCCAATTTGTCTGATTTGATGATAGATATTCTTGCATTCTTTTATAGTGTTTTGAAATATTTTTCTGTCTCTTTACTTTCAGTCTATGTATGTCTTTAGGGCTAAAGTGAATCTTTTGTAGTCAGCATATTATTAGATCATTTTTTTTCATCCATTGAACCAGTCTTAAAACTTATTTTAAGTTTTAGATGTTGCAGTTTACATATTTTTATATTGCATAACCAATAACACATTTTGTAACTTATAGTTATCTTTTTACTATGTGTTTTAACTTTTAAAGTACAGGTGTAAGCAAGTGATACACCACCACTTCCATATTATAGAATCTAACTTTGACTTATTATAATTACTAGTGAATTTTATTCTACCTTTAAGTGTTTTTATGGTGTTAGTTAGCATATTTTTAATTTCATTAGTAGATCTCCCCTTAACATTTCTTGTAAGGCAGGTTTAGTGTGGTGAATTCCCTCAGCTTTTGTTTATTCAAGAAAGTATTTCTGAAGGACAGCTTTGCTGGGTATAATTTCTTGGTTGGCAGTTCATTTTTTCTTTTCTTTTTCTAAAGGTTCACTTATTTGAGAGAAAGTGACAGAGTGCATGAATGAAGGGAGGGGCAGAGGAAGAAAATCATCAAGCAGATTCTCCACTGAGCACAGAGCCCAACACAGGGTTTGATCTCATGATCCATGAAATCATGACCTGAGCCAAAACCAAGAGTCAGATGCTTGAGTGATTGAGCCACCCAGATGCCCCAGTTTTTTTTTCTCTTTCAGTATTTTGATTACACCATCCCATTATCTTTTGGCCTGAAAAGCTTATAATCTTATGAGAGTTCCCTTGTACGTAACTTCTTTCTTCTCTCTTGCTACTCTCAAATCTTTCTTTGTCTTTGACTTTTGATAATTTAGTATATAATGTATCTTAGTATTGCCCTGCTCACTGTTCAATCTATTTGGGGCTCTTTGAGCTTCATGGATATGGATGTTTATTTTTCTCCCCACGTTTGCAAAGTTTTCAGCCATTATTCTTTCAGATATACTTTCTGTCCTAGTCTCTTTCTCTTCTGGCATTCTCATAATGTAGATATTGTTTTTTTGTTGTGTTCCATAAATTCCACCGGCTTTCTTCCCTCTTTTTCATTCTTTTTTTTTTCTTTTTGATCTTCTGACTGTGTAATTTCAAATGGTCTATTTTTCTTCTGCATGACTCAGCCTGGTTTTGAAGCTCTCCATTGAATTCTTCAGGTTAGTCATCATATTTTTCAGATCTAGGCTTTCTGGTTGTTGTTTTTGTTTTCAGTGGTTTCTATTTCTTTGTTGAACCTCTCTTTCTTTTCTTGCATTGTTTCCATAATTTCATTTAATTGTATGTCTGTGTGATCTTATAGGTCATTGTGCTAGTTCACTTATTTAAAAGGAATTGTTTTAATTCTTTTTTTTTAACTTTTCATAGATCCCCATTGCTTTAGGAGCAGTTATTGAAATTTATTAGTTCCTTTGGTGGTGTATGTTGACCTGATTTTTCATGATCCTTCATTATTTACTTTAGTGCCTGTGCATTTGAGTAAAGACTCTCTTATTCCAGACTTTACACATTCTCTTTGGCAGAGACAGTTCTTCACCAGTCAGCTCACTCTGGGTTTCTGAATATGGTGCTGGTAATGTCTTTGGGAGGGTGGAACTTGTCATCAGAATTCGTTTTGGGTCAAGATCACTGCCTGAGCTCTGAGTTTCTTGGGTTTCCTCTGGCTGAGAACAGTAGAATAGGATTGCTCGGTTGCTTCTCTGCACAAGCAAGTCAAGTTACCTCCTAGGTTGTGTTCCACAGTTGTCTGGGTTCCCTGGACAGGCTTCCTAAATGGTTAAGTCTGGGTACTATACTCAGTAATAGTTGGTACTTTGAAATTGTTCAGTGCAATAGAACAGGCCCCAGTTTCTGCATATCTTCTTGTTCAGAGATTTAAGTTAGGCAAGACTATGTACTGAATTCTCTAGCCAGATAGGGCCGCCAGTTTTCCTTTGCAGATAGGAAAAAGCCATGGGTTCTGCTTTCTGCTTAAGATTAACTATAAGTAGGGCTGTTGGATGAGCTGTGAAACTTTCCATGTACTCTTGTTAGGTTCCCTGGTTGGTTAGATAGGTAGCTGTATTTAACAATGGGAAGGGCTAAAAATTAATTTATCTTCCTGGGTGGAATAGTGGAACTATTTTCAAGGCTGGAAGGCTCTTTGTTTTTGGTCTTGACTCAAGTCAAACCACACCACCAAATTTCCTGGCTCAGTGGAGCCACTGGCCTTGCTTGCTCTGTGGATAATCAGCTTTTCCTGCCAGATTCTCCACTGAAGTATTGCTAGGCTATGATGCTCTCCAGGTATGTCAGCCAGGGTTTCTTGTCAGGTGGTACTGGGAGCTACACTTAACAGTGGGTGTGGTAGGAAGTGTCTCCCCTGCTGAGCAAGCACGATAGCCAGCCCCAAGCAGCCTCCCATGTATGACCAATCGGAGTATCTGGTCCAGAAGGGTTTGGAGCTATGCTCATCAGTGAGGGGGTTATGAATTAACTCCCCTAGCTGGGCAGAGCAGGTAAGCTGACTCCAAGCTGGGAGAAGCTCTTTATTTATGGTCTTGATTAAAATTGGCCTACTGCCCTAATTCCTTAATTGAATAGTGCCACTTGCTGTGTTCTGTGGATGATCAACTTGACCTGCTACACTTTGATCTAGTTCTGCTGAGTTGTGCAGCTTCCAGGCATTCTGGTTAGCCTTTCTGGTTAGGAATGGCTAGAAGCTACACTCAGCAATGGGTTGGGCCATGACTTAGCAACCTTGGGGCAGATGAAGCTGCAGAGCTGGAAAGGTCTTAACTTGAGGACCCAAATAAGGCAGACATGCAGCTTGCTGAGTTCTCTGGTCAGACTGTACAACCATGTTGGCTCTGCAGGTAAGCCATACCACTGGGTAGGACTACTACATGGACATTGCATTCAGGAATTTGGTCTGCCCAAATCTGAGTGCTAGTTGTCGTGAGCCCCTGTGTGCAATGAGTCACTTTTTCTCCTTTCAGTATTCTCTCCTTGTATGTGCTTTTTGACGTTTGATTATAATGTGTCTCCATGTGACTCTCTTTGAATTTATCCTAGTAAGAGTTTGCTGAGCTTTGTGTATTTCTATGTGGAGAAATCAATGTGGAAAAATTTCTATGTGGAGAAAGTCATTGACTTTCCTCAGATTTGGGAAGTTTTCAGCTATTATTTATTCAAATCATTTATCTGTCTCTTAGTCTTTTTACTTTTCCTTTTGGGACTTCTATAATACACATATTGGTCTGCTGGTTAATGTCCTGAAAGTTTCTTAGGTCCTGTTTATTTTTTTTCATGCTTTTATTTTGGTCCTCAAACTTGATAATATCAAATTACTTTCCTTCAAATCCACTGATTCTTCTACCCCTTCCTATTTTCTGCTAAACTCTTTGAGTTAACTTTTCAACTCAATCATTGCACTTGTCATTTCCAAAATTCCTGTTTGGTTATTTTTATAATTTCTACCTCTTTGGTGATATTCTCATTTTGCTCATATACCTTCTTCCTGTTTTCCCTTAGTTCTTTATCCCTATCTTCCTTTAGCTCTTTGAGCATATTTAAGACAGTTGTTTTAACATATTTGTCTAGTAAGTTTGATGTCATTTTTTCAGGGATATATTCTTGAGAGTTTTTCCTTTGAATGGGCAATGTTTTCCTGTTTTGTTGTATATATTGTGATTTTTTAAATTAAGTATTTGAAAAACAATTGTCTTCCAGTCCTTGCTGTTGGGGTCTGTGCAGTTCAAGGCCTCCACTAATTTGCCTGGTATAAAGGCTTAAGGTTTTTGCAGGCCTTTTCTTGGGTATGTGTCTCCCTGGTCCTGTGTACATGCTTTTTACTCATTATCCTATGAAAGGTCTTCATTTCCCAGAGAGTATCACTTCTGCTTCTCCTAGAGCCCTTGGTTGGTCTGTTATACTCCTCAACCAGTAATATTTCTCTCCAGGTGCATGCAGGTCTGTGGTGGCCTTACATCTGAGTTTTGCTTGCTGATTCCTTCTATTTTCTAGGCTAAGATGTGATCCATACCACTTTTAGCTATCTGAGCTCCAAGTTAGGTCTGAAAGAGATTAATCACTCAGGCAGCCCAAATCCAGGTTAGAATGCTATAAATTCAGTCTCCTCTATTCTCTGGTTAATATAAGAGAACTGGAAAACAGGCAGGCAATTCCCCCTGAGCTACATTATGCTGTACCAGAAAGGGAGTATGACAACATCAAGTAAAAATGCTGTGAAATTTCCTACCATTTACAGTGGGGAATTTTTTTGATTAGGCTTTTGCCTGATTGCTGTAGATCTTTGATTTCTAAAGCTACCATAATGTTATTCTTGTCAGTCTCTAGTTTTTAATATTGCCATGGGGGATGAGACTCTGGAGCTTTTTAGTTCCATCCATGTTGATGCAAAAGTTAAGTATTCATCATTTCTGATGGCTGAGTAATATTCCATTGTTTCATGGAGCACATCTTCTTTATCTGTCCATCTATTGAAGGGCATCTCGGCTCCACAGTTTGACTCTTGGGGACATTGTGGCTATGAACATAGAAGTGCATATGGCCCTTCTTTTTGCTACACCTGTATCTTTGAGATAAATACCCAGTAGTGCAATTGCTGGGTCATTGGGTAGCTCTATTTTTACTTTTTGAGGAACCTCCACACTGGATTCCAAAGTGGCTGCACCAACTTGCATTCCCACCAACACTGTAAGAGGGTTCCCCTTTCTCCACATCCTTTCCAACATTTGTTATTTCCTGTCTTGTTAATCTTTGCTATTCTAACTGGTCTAAGGTGTTATCCCAATGTGGTTTTGAATTGAATTTCCCTGATGGCTAATGATGATGAACATTTTTTTCATGTGTCTGTTAGCCATTTGCATATCTTCTTTTGAAAAGTGTTCATGTCTTCTGTCCTTTTAAAAAAAAAAACTTGATCATTTGTTTTTTGGGTGTTGAGTTTGAGAAGTTCTTTATAGATCTTGGATATCAGCCCTTTGTCTGTAGTGTCATTTGCAACTATCTTCTCCCATTCTGTGGGTTGCCTCTTTGTTTTGTTGATTATTTCCTTTGCTGTGCAGAAGCTTTTTGTCTTGCTGAAGTCCAAAAAGCTCATTTTCACTTTTGTTTCCTTTGCCTTTGGAGACATGTCTTGAAAGAAGTTGCTGTGGCTGATGTCGAAAAGGTTACTGCCTATGTTCCCCTCTAAGATTTTGATGGATTCCTGTTTCACATTGAGGTCTTTCTTTTTTTTTTAAGATTTTATTTATTTATTTGATAGACAGAGATCACAAGTAGGCAGAGAGGCAGGCAGAGAGAGAGAGAGGAGGAAGCAGGCTGTCTGCAGAGCAGAGAGCCCGATGCGGGACTCGATCCCATGACCCTGGGATCATGACCTGAGCCGAAGGCAGCGGCTTTAACCCACTGAGCCACCCAGGCGCCCCACATTGAAGTCTTCCATCCATTTAGAGTTTATCTTCATGTATGGTGTAAGAGAATGGTCAAGTTTCATTCTTCTGTATATAGCTGTCCAATTTTCCCAGCACCATTTATCAAAGAGACTGTCTTTTTTCCATGGATATATTTTCTTGCTTCATTGAAGATTAGTTGACCATACAGTTGAGAGTCCATTTCTGGGTTCTCTATTCTGTTCCATTGATCTATGTGTCTCTTTTTTTGCCAGTACCATGCTGTTTTGGTGGTCACAGCTTTGTAATATAGCTTGAAGTCAAGGAATGTGATGCCCCCAAGTTTTGTGTTTTGTTTTTTTTTCTTTTTCAACATTTCCTTGGCAATTCAGGGCCTTTTCTGGTTCCATACAAATTTTAGGATTGTTTGCTCCAGCACTTTGAAAACTGCCATTGGTATTTTGATCAGGTTGACATTGAAAGTATAGATTGTTCTGTGCAGCGTAGACATTTTAACAACATTTATTCTTCTGATCCATGAGCATGGAATATTTTTCCATCTTTTTCTGTCTTCTTCAATTTCTTTAATGAGTGTTCTGTACTTCTTGAGTATAGATCCTTTAGCTCTTTGGTTAGGTTTATTCCAAGGTATCTTGTGATTTTTGGTGCTATTGTAAATGGAATTGATTCTCTAATTTCTATTTCTACAGTTGCATTGTTAGTGTATAAGTGAGCAACTGATTTCTGTGCACTGATTTTGTAACCTGCCACATTACTGAATTGCTGTATGAGTTCTAGTAATCTGAGGTTGGAGTCTGTTGGGTTTTCCACATGAAGTATCATGTCATCCTTGAAGAGAGAGAGTTTGACTTCTTTGCCTATTTGAATACATTTTATTTCTTTTTTCTTGTCTGATTGCTGTTTCTAGGACTTCTGTTACTATGTTTAACAAAAGTGGTAAGGGGACGCCTGGGTGGTTCAGTGGGTTAAGCTGCTGCCTTCGGCTCAGGTCATGATCCCAGCGTCCTGGGATGGAGTCCCGCATCGGGCTCTCTGCTCGGCAGGGAGCCTGCTTCTTCCTTCCCCTCTCTGCCTGCCTCTCTGCCTACTTGTGTGATCTCTGTCAAATAAATAAATACAATCTTTAAAAAAAAACAATAGTGGTAAGAGCGGGCATCATTGTCCAGATCCTGATCTCAGTAGAAAGCCTCTCAGATTTCCCCCATTCAGAATGATATTCACTGAGGGTTTTTCGTAGATGGATTTTATGAGGTTGAAGAATATTCCCTCTATCCCTATACTCTAAAGAGTTTTAATCTGGAAAGAATGCAGTATTTTGTCAAATGCTTTTTCTGCATCCTTGAGAGGACCATGTGGATCTTCTCTTTTCTCTTATTTATGTATTCTATCACATTGATTGATTTGCAAATGTTGAACCACCCTTGCATCCCAGGGATAAATCCCATCTGGTCCCGGTGGATAATCCTTTTAATGTACTGTTGGATCCTATTAGCTAGGATCTTGTTGAGAATTTTGGTATCCATATTCATCAGAGATATTGGTCTGAAATTCTCTTTTTTGATGCGGTCTTTGCTTCTTTTGGAGATCAAGGTAATGCTGGCCTCATAGAATGAGTCTGGAAGCTTTCCTTGTATTGCTATTTTTTGAAATAGTTTTAGGAAAATAGGTACTATTTCTTCTTTGAATGTTTGGTAGACTTCCCCAGAGAATCCATCAGGCCATGGACTCTCATTTTTTGGGAGGTTTTTGATCACTACTTCCATCTCAGTTCTGGTTATTGGTCTATTCATGTTGTCAATTTCTTCCTGTTTCAGTCTTGGAAGTTTATAGGTTTCCAGGAATGCATCCATTTCTTCCAGGTTGCTTAACTTATTGGTATATAGCTGTTGATAATAATTTCTGATAATTGTATTTATATCCTTGGTGTTAGTTGTGACTTCTCCCCTTTCATTCATAATTTTATTAATTTGGGTCCTTCTCATGTCTTTTAGATTAGTTTGGCCAGTGGTTTATCGATCATATTCTTTCAAAGAACCAACTTCTAGTTTCATTGATGTGTTCTGTATTTCTGGTTTCTAATTCATTGATCTCTGTTCTAATCTTAATTATTTCCCTTTTCATGTGTGGGTTAGGTTTAATTTGTTGTTGATCCTCCAGATCTTTAAGGTGTAAAGATAGCTCGTATATTTGGGATTTTTCTATTTTTTTGAGTGAAGCTTGGGTGGCTATGTATTTCCCCCTTAGAACTTAGGCCTTTGCCATATCCCATAGGTTTTGTATTGATGGTCTTCATTCTCATTGGTTTCCATGAATTGTCTAAGTTCTTCTTTGATTTCCTCATTAACCCAAGCAGGATGCTCTTTAGCTGCCAATTATTTGAATTTCTTCCAAACTTTTTCTTGTGATTAGGTTCCAATTTCAAAGCATTGTGGTCTGGGAATATGCAGGGAATAATGTCAGTCTTTTGGTACTGTTTGAGAACTGATTTGTGACCCAGTATGTGATCTGTTCTGGAGAAAGTTCCATGCGTGCTCAAGAAGAATGAGTATTCTATTGTTTTAGGGTGGAATGTTATGTGTATACCGATGAGGTCTGTCTGGTCCAATGTGTCGTTCAAAGCTCTTGTTTCTCTTTTTTTAATATAATGTTGTGTTCCTTGATTTTTTATTAATTATTTTTATTAACATATAATGTATTATTTGCCACAGGGGTACAGGTTAGTGAACCATCAGGCTTACATACTTCACAGCACTCACCATATTGCATACCCTCCTCAACTGGCAAAGCTCTTGTTTCTTTGTTGATTTTCTCCTTAGATGATCTGTCTATTGCTGAGAGTGGAGTGTTGAGGTCTCCTACAATTAAGGTATTATCAATATGTCTATTTTGGTCAACAGTTGGCTTATGTAGTTGGCTGCTCTCATGTTAGGGGCATAGATATTTACAGTGGATAGATCTTTTTGGATAGAGTCTTTAAGAATGATATAGTGTCCATCTGTATATCTACCTACAGTCTTTAGCTAAAAATCTAATTGGTCTGATATGAGAATTGCTACCTCAACTTCCTTTTGAGGTCCATTGGCATGAAAGATGGTTCTCATCCCTTCCCTTTCAGTGTGGATGTATCTTTAGGTTCAAAAGGAGTCTCTTGTAGACAGCATATGGATGGCTCCTATCTTTTTATCCAATCTGCAACCCTGTGCCACTTCATGGGATCATTTAGGCTGTTCACGTTGAGAGTGATTATTGGAAAATAAGATTTTATTGTCAACATTTTGCCTGTGAAGTCCTTTTTTCTATAGATTGTCTCTGTAAATTTCTGTTCTATATCACACTTGGGGTCTTTCTCCTTTTATAGAACCCCACTTAATATTTCTTGCAGAGCCAGTTTAGTTGTCACATTCTTTCCAGTCCTGGAAGCTCCTTCTCTCTCCATCCATTCTGAATGACAGCCTTGCCAGATAAATAATTCTTGGCTGCATATTATTCTCATTTATTACCCTGAACATGTCTTTCCAGCCCTTTCTGGTTTGCCAGATCTCTTTGGATAGGTCTGACATTATACTGATGTTCCTCTCTCTGTATGTAAGGACTCTTTTCCCCCTAACTGTCCTTAAAATGGTTTCCTTGGTTCTAAGATTTGTAAGCTTTACTATTACATGCCAGGGCATTGGTCTGGTCTACTTGGTTCTGGCAGGGGTCCTCTCTGCCTCTAGGACATGATTACTTGTTTCATTCCCCAGATTAGGGAAGTTTTCCACTCTGATTTGGTCAAATATATCTTCTAGTCCTCTCTCTCCATCCCCTCAGGGATCCCAATAATTCTGACATTGGAATGTATCACGGCGTCGTTTATTTTTCTAATTTTGTTTCCATGGATTTTAAGCTGTTTGTTCCAGGCCTCCTCTTGCTCCTTCTTTTCTATCAGTTTGTCTTCAAGATCACTAATTTGTTCTTTTGCATCATTTACCCTAACTGTTAGAGTATCTAGATTAGATTGTATCTCATTGATAGCATTTTTAAGTTCTGCCAGATCCACTCTCATTTCTGACCTTAGAGAATTTATATTGCTGTTAATCATTTTCTCCAGCCTATTGTCTTCGTAACTGCTACACTGAAGTCTATTTCTGACATCTTGCTTAGATCCATATCCATTAAATATGCGAGAGAGGCAATTGTCTCTGGGACTTTCCTTTGTTGGGTGTTCCTCCTCCCAGTCATTCTGTTGTGTTGTGGTTGAGTGGATGTATAGCTTAAAATATCAACCACAATGTAGGGAAGGTTCAGAGAAATCTGAAGTCAAAAAAAAAAAAAAAACACCAGCCAAAAAAAGACACAAGAGAAAAATATAAAAGAGACAAAAAAAAAAAAAAAAAAAAATACCGACCAAAAAAAAAAAAAGGCAAAAAAAAAAAAAACAAAGGAACCCAAACCCCAAATAAAAGGCACAGGTTATGGGAAGGTGGTTATAATCCCTCCATTTGGGTCAGGAAAGGTATTTCAATTCTTCCTGGGTGTATTTTGTTCCCTTTATAAGAGAACTCTACTTCCCAGAAATACGGGAAAATTAAAACTGGTATATATATCAAGGTAGTATTGAATAGGGAAGAAAGGACTACATTGAAGCTTATATCTATATCTATATCTATAAAATGAGAAAGAAAAAAAATATGTTTTAAAAAGTTCAAGTTTAAAAGTTACTATGGAGTATGTTGTATTAAACATCTAATGAACGAAATGATTGAAATGATAAGTAGATTAAAAGAAAAAGAAAAGTATCTAAGAAATATACAGGCTGCAAGGCAATACCAGGAGATTAACATATTGTTTCCCCTTGTTTCGGAGGTTTACAGTTTAAAGGAGACCCTGTGGTTGTTGTCCTCCCTCCTATTATTTCAGCTTGTGTTCTAGGGGAGAGGGCTGCAATGTTGTTTTTCAGGCAGTCCTGCTTGAGAGGAGTTGCCCTGTCCCCTATTAAGGGGCTAGGCCCCGTGGAAACTAGTTTTTCAGGCTTTTGTTCTCTGGAGGCTTTTGTTCTCTGGCAGCTTTTTCACCTTTTTGGAGGGTCATAGCAAAGTAAACTGTCTGCACTCCATCTCTGGCTCAAAGAGAAGCCGCAGTCTGCTCCCCTCTGAAGCCTCCAGAGGAATCTCCCCTTCTGTAAGCGACCCTGAAAACAGCAGCCTCCTATAGGTGATGTGTGCCCCCAGCGACCCTTTCAGTGGTTGACCATGGACCCCTCTTGTCTCCATACCCTCATGCCACCAAAACCACCAGTGATTCTGGTCCTGGTGGCAGCTGCTTTCTGGGACCGTTGGCTTAGACCTGCCACCACCGGGTCCCAGCATTTGCCCCTTAGGCCCCTTTGTTCTGTTTGAGCGCTGTTATCAGTTCCTTCCCTTCTCGCAGCCATTGGTCTCTAAGATATTGCTGGTCCCCAGGTGCAGGACGTTTTTGCACTGGGGTATTATTTTACTTTCTAGTGGCTAGCTTCTGGTGGCCCCCTCCCCCTTCTGTTTATCCTTTGATATTTGTCTGCACAATCCCAACTCCGTCCTTCATACCTCTTGACTGATGATCATCTGCCCCTGTAGAGATCCCAACCAATATGTATAATCTTACATCTCAGGTTGATTTCACGGGTGTTCAATGTTGCTTGGGAGATTTCTAGGTAAATTCAGGGGACCTATTGAAAAGGAGTCCCCCACTTCTCTGCCATCTTGGTGGAACCTCCTCTATTTTTCATGGAATTAGATGTAAATGTATTTTGGTATTCATGGCCTCCACAAAGTAACCCCAATTCCATTCTGAGGTCTAGTTGAACTGACCCTTCCCAGACACATCCTATCCTTTTATTCCACTGTGCTCATGCCCTTCTTTTCCCCTGGAATGCTCTTTGTTATTTCTATCAAAATTCTGCTCATTTTTTTAAGGTTCAACTGAGATAAATCCTCAAGTTTGATGTAATTTTGCCATATTTTGAAGTCCTATTGCATTTAATTTGTTGTACCTTTCCTATGACACTTATCATAGTATTCTTATCTTAGTATTCTTATATTAAAGTCATTTAAGTTCCTTTCTTACCTTCTCCTCTCATATCATAATTCTTGCCCTCTAGGAAATTATGCTTTACACATCTTTATTTCTTATAGCACCTAAAATAGCACCTACCTTAGAAGAGATGCCTGGTAAATATTTGAACAGAATTCAATAAGTTACTTTGGAAAGTTATCTGTACTTATTTCAATGATGTTTAATTTGTCAAGTTATTAAAGTTCTTTTACAATTGCTTTAAGGGCCTCTGAGATTTTTTTAAAATGCTTTTTTGGTAGTAAATCATCATTTGGGGGAGAATTTGATTTTGGAACATAGAATTTATTCTAAGCTACACTTAGTGAATAATATTGATGTTCAATTTGGGTTTTTATGTTTTCAGTTAAAACAAAGGGAATACGAATTAATGAGACAGAGTTTCTGGGTGTTATGAACTCCCAACTCCAAAAGAGAAGTTCCCAAAATGTTTTCAACAATGGCAACATCATTGTAATGACTTTATAACTTTCTAAGTTTTCTACTTTGAAACATACAATACTCATTCGAATGTGTTAAGCTTGAATATATTTGTTAAATCAGTCTTGTTTCTTTGCCAATTAATTTTACAGTTTTCTAAACCAGGGTATTGAAAATGCGTTTGAAATTTAAATATCATTTAAATGATATGAATATTATACTGCTCATTTGAAATACTATTTTTGTAGCTTCTGGTGAAGAAGAAACCAAATCATGACTATTGACCAAACAAAACTTTCCAAATTTGAAGAAAATATGTTTATACAGTATTATTATTTTAAAAAGCATACAAGTTCAGCTGCTATGGTTGGCTTTCCTGAGTTTTACCAGAAATACAAGGAACTGAAAAAAGATTCTTTTTTAATTTTTATTTTATTTTTTTTATTTCTTTTCAGTGTTCCAGAATTCATTGTTTATGCACCACACCCAGTGCTCCATGCAATACATGCCGTCCATAATACCCACCACCAGGCTCACCAAACCCCCCATCCCTCTCCCCTCCAGAACCCTCGGATTGTTTTTCAGAATCCACAGTCTCTCATGATTCATCTCCCCCTCCAATTTCCCCCAACTCCCTTCTCTCCATGGAAAAAAGATTTGAAGTAAACAGGAAAAGGTAGTTGAATATAGCATTTGAGTATTATATAACTGGTGTCCCAGAATTATTAAAAAAATAGGTGAAACTTCATCTCTTCCCAATGCACATAGAATTGATAATATTTGTATGTGACTATACTTTTAGGAGTTTTCTATTTTCTTGGTTACATACAATTGACTTAAGCAGAAAATCATATTTTATCTATCCATCTATCTATTTATTTACTTAATTTTATTTAGAGAGAGAGCCAGCTTCAGTGGGGGGAGGGATGGAGGGAGAGAATCTCAAGCAGCCTCTCCTGAGTGTGGATCCTAACATGGGGCTCAATTCCACCACCTAGAAATCGTGATGTGAGCCGAAATCAAGAGTCAGACACTCAACCAACTAAACCAGCCAGAAACCCCAGGAAAAAAACCACATTATATATTCTTAAAATGTATAATGCCCAATTATAAAGACATTCAATTAGCATGTATATTGTATGAATCAATTTTTTATTTTTTATTTTTAAAATTTTATTTTTATTTAAACATATAATGTAACCCCAGCACCCTCTCCCAACCCCCTCCTCAGTTTGTTTTATGACATTAAGAGTCTCTTTTGGTTTGTCTCCCTCCCGATTGCATCTTGTTTCATTTTTTCTTTTCCTACCCCCTTAACGCCCACCCCCGTTGCATCTCCACTTCCTCCTATCAGGGAGATCATATGATAGTTGTCTCTCTCTGATTGACATATTTCACTAAGCATAATACCCCCTAGTTCCATCCATGTCCTCGCAAATGGTAAGATTTCATTTCTTTTGATGGCTGCATAGTATTCCATTGTATATATATACCACTTTTTCTTTATCCATCCATCTTTTGATGGACATCTAGGTTCTTTCCATAACTTGCCTATTGTGGACATTGCTGCTCTAAACATTCGGGTACACGTGCCCCTTCAGATCACTACGTTTGTGTCTTTAGGGTAAATACCCAGGAGTGCAATTGCTGGGTCATAAGGTAGCTCTATTTTCAATTTTCTGAGGAACCTCCATGCTGTTTTCCAGAGGGGTTGCACCAGCTTGCATTCCCACCAACAGTGTAGGAGGGTTCCCCTTTCTCCACATCCTCGCCAGCATCTGTCATTTCCTGACTTGTTCATTTTAGCCATTCTGACTGGTGTGAGGTGGTATCTCATTGTGGTTTTGATTTGTATTTCCCTGATGCCCAGTGATGTGGAGCACTTTTTCATGTGTCTGTTGGCCATCTGGATGTCTTCTTTGCAGAAATGTCTGTTCATGTCCTCTGCCCATTTCTTGATAGGATTGTTTATTCTTTGGGTGTTGAGTTTGCTAAGCTCCTTATAGATTTTGGATACTAGCCCTTTATCTGATATGTCGTTTGCAAATATCTTCTCCCATTCTGTCAGTTGTCTTTTAGTTTTGTTGACTGTTTCCTTTGCTGTGCAAAAGCTTTTGATCTTGATGAAGTCCCAATAGTTCAGTTTTTCCCTTGCTTCCCTTGCCTTTGGCGTTGTTCCTAGGAAGAAGTTGCTGCAGCTGAGGTCGAAGAGGTTGCTGCCTGTGTTCTCCTCAAGGATTTTGATGGATTCCTTTCTCACGTTGAGATCCTTCATCCATTTTGAGTCTATTTTCGTGTGTGGTGTAAGGAAATGGTCCAATTTCATTTTTCTGCATGTGGCTGTCCAATCTTCCCAACACCATTTGTTGAAGAGGCTGTCTTTCTTCCATTTGGATATTCTTTCCTGCTTTGTCGAAGATTAGTTGACCATAGAGTAGAGGGTCTATTTCTGGGCTCTCTAATATGTTCCATTGATCTATGTGTCTGTTTTTGTGCCAGTACCATACTGTCTTGATGATGACAGCTTTGTAATAGAGCTTGAAGTCTGGAACTGTGATGCCACCAACTTTGGCTTTCTTTTTCAATATTCCTTTGGCTATTCGAGGACTTTTCTGGTTCCATATAAATTTTAGGATAATTTGTTCCATTTCTTTGAAAAAATTGGATGGGATTTTGATAGGCATTGCATTAAATGTGTAGATAGCTTTAGATAGCATAGACATTTCCACAATATTTATTCTTCCAAACCATGAACATGGAACATTTTTCCATGTCTTTGTGTCTTCCTCAATTTCTTTCATGAATACTTTATAGTTTTCTGAGTATAGATTCTTTGCCTCTTTGGTTAGGTTTATTCCTAGGTATCTTATGGTTTTGGGTGTAATTGTAAATGGGCTTGAATCCTTAATTTCTCTTTCTTCTGTCTTGTTGTTGGTGTAAAGAAATGCAACTGATTTCTGTGCATTGATTTTATATCCTGACACTTTACTGAATTCCTGTACAAGCTCTAGCAGTTTTGGAGTGGAGCCTTTTGGGTTTTCCACATATAGTATCATATCATCAGCAAAGAAGAAGTCAAACTATCACTCTTTGCAGATGATATGATACTATATGTGGAAAACCCAAAAGGCTCCACTCCAAAACTGCTAGAGCTTGTAGAGGAATTCAGTAAAGTGTCAGGATATAAAATCGATGCATAGAAATCGGTTGCATTTCTTTACACCAACAACAAGACAGAAGAAAGAGAAATTAA
>RCUC01088944.1:0-24431 GCA_003697995.1 Taxidea taxus jeffersonii
TAGTGCCTCTGTGTACTGTTGTGCGGGTTGTGCACTGCATAACTCTAGGGGGCGCCATTTACATCGCCACCTAAGCAAAAGTGCCAAATGGTTCCTCCAGGCTGGCACCCGTGGTTCAGATCACAATCTTCCTGGCACCAGACAGGGCAGAATCTGTGCGGTCATATTTTGAGGTCCTGACTGACACCCCTGTGTGACTTTTCCCTGATAAAGACACCATCGCATGCTGAAGTTAAAGTTGCCTTATTCACTGGTGCCTATAGACTTTTTAGAGTAATCTTCATTTCATACATTCACCTAGTTTTTGTAAGCACTGTAGTATCTGTAAAGCCAAGTGTCCTGGTTTCAGGTTTAGAAAATAGGTCATTGGAGCTATCTTTTAAGGGCTGAGGTTGCCTACCTAGATTTTGCCATTTCAATTTTATTGAGGCAAATGCAGGAAAGAAAAGCACTCTCATGGTTTTCTAGAGAATCAAAACATTTAAGATGTTAATGTATTTTAATGGGATGTTTTCCATTAAGAAAGAGCTCTGTAAATGAAAGGAAAAAAATTACTTTTGGTGGATATATGATGCATCTCCAAAATTCTACACATAGACTAAAAGTTAAGATCGACCATTAGCTCTACAGGAGAAATACCATGCATCCAACCTGCCTAACAGAGATGTAGACTTTGGTTTTGAATTAGTGGAGGAACCAACTTCTTTATCGCCCAACAGGGAAGGTGATGAAACCATTGAGAGATAGTTTTATACCATATTTCCCATAATGTCTAGGATGAAATTCCTAGGGTCTTTAAGCTGGAAGAAGCCTATTAATTCATTCACTTATTCATTTGTTCAATTAATTCTTACTATTCGCTTCCCACCATGATCATGGCATCTAGCCTGGTCACGAGGAAACTGAGGTCACAAAGTTGGTTAGAGACCAGGCTGGAAACTAAGCCCAGATGTTCTATATCCAGGACACTTGGCCCCACGGTGCTGTTAAATATTCCCGTGTAGTTAAATTCAGGTGATAAAACGGGAGAGCATCTGTGTACTGAATGTGACTTGCATGTAATTCACGTAATAAAGATGAAATACAAACCTCTTTGCCAGCTATTTCTTTGTTACTCCTAATGCCACAATTTAGAGAAGGTTCGGTGTGAGGAGCAATCATTTCCGAATTAGTCTGGGAATTTTGCAAATATACCTTTTTCCCAGCTATCTACACTCTTTATGATTTAAATATTTCAGTCCTATCTTTTCTCACATGTTGCCCGGACAGATTAAAATCCTATAAATAGCACTGGCCTCTAAGAAACGTGCTCTCATCCCTTCCCTTTGAGTATTACTCCACTTTTCTATTCATGACAAAAATGAAAATCCCAATCTCATGATGGTTACCTTCTTAAAGGATTTCTTTTGGGGGGAACTTAAAGCATGTAGCTTTTCCTTTTCTGAGTTGTCTATAGTCTGCCTGTACACAATTAAGGCTCCCAACTTGCTGAATATTGCTGAACTTTGTTAACAGTTGAGGAGGTGGGGCATGTGTGAGCAGAGGAGAGCAGCTGCTCCTGCCAGCTGCCTTCTTCTCTGCACGGACATAAATACTGCCCAAGGATTCTCTGCAGGGCAGGAGATTGAGGACTCCTTTAAAGTTGCTGGAAGGAGACCCTTTCTGGCATTTTGCTTGGTAAATTCATCCATATGCATGCAGGCCAAAGAGCACGGAGCCTTTCACTGAGTGACTAAGAGCCAAGATTTTGAAGCCAAGCTACCTGGGTCCAAATCCTAGCTATGTTGCCTAGCTTTCCCACTTTTTGACCTTAGGTAACATATTTAACTTTACTGTCTCTAGCATCCATACCTGCTAATGGGCTTACTAGTTTCTTTATAAGAGTTTTGGAGAATTACATGAATTCAGTGTTATTATTAGTAGTAATCCCAGCAACAAATATCGATGAAGTTTCTATTCCATTCCAGTTACCATGAACAAAATAGAAAGAGCTCCTTCCTTCCCGGAATTTAGAGTATTTTTCACACAGTAGGGGCCCTGATCCATTTAAGGGTTAAAAAGTCAATGGTGACATATGGGCAGATTTTGTTTTTAATGAATTAGGATAAGATTTTACAAAATAAGGGTTTTATGAAACTTTTAAGTATTTCTATATGTCTGTGTGGCCTGGGTCTTGACATAAAATGGTTTTCTTGAGGCTAGTAGAGAAGATAAGTAATTAAATTATCGCAGTGTGTGCGATAAAGTGTGGTGAGTGTCTAAGGAGCATGGGAAAGATACCTGATCCCTTTTGGGGTGCACAGAGAATCAGGAAGCCTTCCAGGAGGAACTGACATTTAAGCCTAGTCTTAAAGGATAGCTAGAAATTTGCCAAAATAAGGTGGGGGAGGTTGGGCAGGAAGCAGTTCCTTTAAGAGCCATGAGGAGCTAAGGGGGGTTTTGAGAAAGCCAGGAGAGACCTGCTTAGATCTGCATTTCAGAAAGACAATGGGCATAGATAGTGGGAAGACCGTCCAGTAATTTCAGGACAGAGTGGTCTAGACTCTGGGAGCAGGGGGTATTCGAGGGGGACAGCAGTGGGTATTCGAGGAGGACAGCAGAAGGTGCTGGTCTGCGATGACACCCACTTGACTCACATCTCTAATGTCTGAGGTACTAAGACTGCAGGGGACAAATCAAAGTCTGTAGGGCCCAAGCTTCTAACCTGAGGAAACGGTCCTATAAACAGGAAGACAGGACCTTTCAGTCACTTTCCAAATCATCTCTCCATCCTGCTGGACATATCTGTAGACTGTCACCAGCCTAGGAATTGGCAGGGCTTCCTGTTCCAAAATGGGACAGTTCTTGGCAGGAGATGGAAAGCTGGAAAGAGAATGGAAACTGGGCTAGCCAGGCACCTTGCATGAAGAGAAAAGAAAAAAAGGAAACCTGGTACTTTCTCATCTGATCCAGAATATCTGGTCAGAAAATAATTTAAAAGGACAGATAATTCAAAGAGGTTTCTACTTGGCTTTGAAATGCCACACATTTTTGGCAGTGGGTTTGCCTTGCCAAATGTTTTTCTAAGGCCTTATTTTGCATTCCCCTGAATACAGACCATCTGGGCAGTGGGGTTGGGGGGGCGTGGGGGGGGATGAGTTGGAGCCCAAGAGGGGGTCTGGGTGGGTTGCTAAGAAGGTCCTAATGTTTAAAAAATTGGGACTGAGCCCACAGCTCTTTTTCATCACCCCAGCTGATCAGTACTTATCTGTCTACCTGTGTCCTGCCACAGAGCAGGGAGCTCTTCTGACCTAAACCTTGCCAAATCACATGGTGATTTGAAAAGCAGCTATCTAGTTCCAGCACACGAGGTTTCCTACCCACATCTCTGAACACTCTCAGGGGTCACCTCCATCCCACAGGGAGGCAGCCAGCTGACCCAGGGCTTCACAGCAATCTCAAAACCGACTCATATTTGGAGCACAAGGCAGGCTGTTTACAGATGTTACCGTTACCCTAAAAGACACTTTGAATTATAATCAGTCCTGTTTTACAGAAGAGCTGTAAAGGGGCCAGACCAGAGGCCCCTTTTCCTGTACTCATAAGATTGCTGCTGCCAGACAAGTTAAAAGATTAGTTTATCTTCCCTGGCTCAGGCCTACCTAGGACAGGAAAGAGTTACATTTCACTGAAGTCACTTAAACAAAGGGTCTCTGCACCAAGTCCCAGTTAGGACCTAGAAGAAATGTCAGGGTGGCTGCCACTCCCTACTAAAGAATTCCAAGCATTCCCCTGTTCCTCCATCTGGAGGGTGCTATGCCAGGGTAGTGGCCTGGTCCAGGCTTGAATTCCCTGGGAATAAGTAACAGCCCAAATCTGAAAGTCCAGGGAAACTGGTTCTCTCCAGTCTGCTGTAAAGTTAAGTGTTGGGTTTTTTTTTTCTTTTTTGAAAATTATCAGCTTTATTGAGGTATGATTGACATATAAAATTGTAAATATTTAAAGTGTGTTCCATGGTTATTTGATACAAGCGTAGAGTGTGAAAGGATCCCCCCCCAACTAGTTAACACATCTGTCACCTGTGTGTGAGAACCTTTAAGTTCTAAGTGTTGTTTTTCATAAGCAACAGAGAAGAGGGCATTTCTTAGTTTCCCAGTTCTTACAAGTCAGAACTGGTTGTTTCACAGAAAATTCTTAATCCTGGAAAGGTGTTCTATGACCCATACATGTTTTTCAAGTGTTGGTATCTTTCACTTCATGGAAACTTGTTCCTAATTAGATGAGCTGCCAAACTCAGGGAACCAGTGTATATTCTGAAAAGGCCAGCATATGTTTCTTTGACTTGGTTTCCAGAAAAAATTGAGGGCATAGAGCCAGTGCACAAGCCAGGAGCAAGTCACCAGATACCCAAGTCTTCCCCTCCTTTAATGTCTCCTTGATTGGAGGAGGCCAAAGGGGACTTGAGAGGTTCGCGTGAACCTTTAGAACAGATTCTCCTCTAAAATTCGAGGTATCAATCCCATTTTACACTTAACCCCTCCATTCCCCATACACACACCTCTGAGGTCAACCTCAGCGTGCGGCCGGGAGGGGGAAGGAAGCCGGAGCTAAAGCAACAGGTTCCGCCCACAGCCTGAACTTGGAAGGGGAGCCAGCAGGGCGACCGGAGCTGGGCGGTGGAGGGAGAGGAAGTGGCCGAGGAAGGTGGAAGGGAAATGATGGTGCATGACCACTGAGCACACGTCACTTCGGGCTCCCATATGGGCTTGTGTCTGCGTGCGTGTGTGTTGGGGGTGGGGAGAGTCCTTCATCGGATCATTCGGGGACTTCCGCGTGGGCTAGGATGCGCCGCGCCCGCGCTTTGGGGTACCGGGAGGCTTAGGTTGGATAACGAGCCCGGAAAAGAAGGCTTGAGACGCGCCCAGAAAATATTAGTGCGTCTGGGGGTTAAAATCCGCCACCCTCCTCAGGGTGCCGCCCCTGTTAATTGGCCGGGTCTGCATCCCCAACGCTCCGTGCCCCCTTCGCTCGGCCTTTTACCGACCTTTCCAACCCTATCCCCCGCCGGGCCTCCCTCCCCAGCCTGCTGCCGCGAAAACCGGGAGAGCGGACTACGCCGCGCCCGGCAGCCTCTGGGCATGCTCGGTGGCGGGACCGGCTCCGCCGCCGGGAGGGCGCGTCCTCCCTCCCCCAGGGCGGCGGCGGCGCCTGCAGCTACTGCCGCCGCGCCCGGGCCCCGCACATCTTTGGGGGCCGCGAGAGCCACCCTCTCCAGCGCAGGCTGAGAGCGCCGGAGGCTTTCGGCGGGCAGAGGAGGGGCTGGTCAGGGAGGCGCGGAGGCGGGAGTGAGACCTCCGAGCTGCCTGCGGTTCCTTAGAAAGTAAAGCTCAGCTAGCGAGCGCGAAGCCCGGCTCCTCGTCGACGGCGGGGGCGGGGCGAGGCGGGGCCGGGTGGGGGGTGGTCTCCGCGCTCCCAACCAGGTGCGAATTTAGTGGCCGCCCACCCTCTTCTCGGTCCCGCCCCCAGGGAATTATAATTCTCTGGGAAAGTGTCTGGTTCTGGGTGAATCCTTGGGGCGGGGTGCAGGGGCGCGCCCGGCGCAAAATGGTTACAACAAAGTCCATGCGCGCCCCGGGGCCCTTCTTACAGAAAGTGTCCTTGCTGACGGCTGGGCACCCCCTTTGCTAATTTGAGGGTTAGTTCCTGGGAGGAAGTGTGCTGAGGGGGGTGGACTAAGGGAAGCCTCAGGCTGGTGCCGGCTCCGATTCCCAGGCCTCCTTGGGGGGCGCACCTCCGGCTAGGCGGGCGCGGGGCACTGGGCCGGGGTGCTCGCGGCGGGCGGCGGGCGGCCGGAGCAGGCTCAGCCCGGCAGCTCACTCTCTGCCTCCTCCCCCCCTCCCCAGGATTACCGAGAGGATGGGATGGATCTAGGCAGTGACGCCGGCAGCAGCAGCAGCAGCAGCCGCGCCAGTTCGCAGTCCAACTCCACCAAAGTGACCCCTTGCTCCGAGTGCAAATCCTCGTCTTCGCCGGGGGGGCAGCCTGGACTTGGTGTCTGCCCTGGAGGACTATGAGGAGCCCTTCCCGGTCTACCAAAAGAAGGTGATTGATGAGTGGGCGCCGGAGGAGGACGGGGAGGAGGAGGAAGAGGAAGACGAGCGCGACGAGCGGGGGTACCGGGATGACCGCTGTCCGGCCGGGGAGTCGGGGGACTTGAGCGCCAGGACCCGCGGCGGCGGGGCCAAGGGCGCCACCACTGTCATGCCGCCTCCCGTGCCCAATGGCAACCTCCACCCGCACGACCCCCAGGACCTCAGGCACAATGGCAATGTGGTGGTGGTGGCCGGCCGGCCTAGCGGTTCTCGGGGACCCCGCCGGGCGGTCCAGAAGCCCCAGCCCGCGCGGAGCCGACGCGGCGGCCGGGGCCCGGCAGCTGGGATTCTCTGCCTTCATCCCACCGACGGCGGGACGTGCGTCCCGGAGGAGCCCCCGGTGCCCCCTATGGACTGGGAGGCACTGGAGAAGCATCTGGCTGGACTACAGTTCCGGGAGCAGGAGGTGCGGAACCAGGGCCAAGCGAGGACCAACTCCACCTCCGTAAGTTGGCCTGGGTGCGTGCCCACGCGCGCACACACGCGTACACACCCCGCGCACTGCCCGCACGCGCCCTCCTGGCGCTCCCACCCGCCTCCGGCCCCGTTCATCCTTCCCTGAGGGTGGGGGCCGGGCCTAAGAGCCTGCCTTCTGCTCCCTTGGGGTACGGTTGTTCAGTCTGGGAGCTGTCTGGGTTTGCCTGATGGGCGGAGAGGAGGGAGGGGCAGCCAGAGGGCAGCGGAAAGTCGGGTTAGTGGAACCGGCGACTCATTTTAATGGAATTACTTATGGAGACGAGGTTGTGAGTCACTTGCCTGAAAATAAATCCGGGGAGATCTTGGCACCAAAGCCGGTGCCCTGCGGGTGATATTTCAAGTCGTAATAGTGGCTTTGTCGACCGTGCGGGTTTTCCTTCATTACCACTGATGTCTCGCCTATATATAGGCTGTCCCCGAGCACACGCTCACATTCGCCTGCCCACCCCTCCGGTATGTCAGCAGGGTTTGGCACATCTCGCGTTTGAGCGGATGCTCCTGAATTTGAATGGGTGACCGTCCTCCTCTAAGACTTCGTTCCTTTCAGAAACCCAACCTCTTGTTGACCTGGGCAATGGGGTGAATTGACCTGCTGGGGTGAGGGAGTGGCTGTTGCCTCTGTCGCCTCAGCCTCTCTGCTGAATCCGTCCTTGTTTTGAAAAGCCACTAGCAGTTCCTCACCGGAGGCCACAGGCTCAGTTCAGGAAATCCAGAGAGGGAGGGGTGCTGAAGTGCAACAGAGAGAGGGAGAGAAGGAGGGTTGCATCTAAAAGAAGCAGCTTGGCAGGTTTGCACTTGTCTCAACATCTTCCTTGCCCCTGAGAGGAGAGCAAATAAATGACTTAAAAACATCATGAATGCAGCTCCGCTGTTTATCACTGTTGTGAGTTAAAGCAACAGTTATAATTTGAAATCGTTAATGATGTCCCTAAATGGGGCTGAAGGGCACACAGCTTCACTGCCTGCTTTCTGTGTGTGGTGGCCCTGCAGCAGTGTGGGAGAACGCTTGCTTGCAGGTGTAATTTTTTGGCTCCAGAGCCTCGGGGCTACTGGAAATTGGGTGCATGCACTTCTGACTTCAGGGGTAAGGACAGTAACCGCAATTCCCAGAGAAATTGGCACGGTTTCCATCAGGCAGAGCTCTTGGCTGACAGAGCCCAGTGGTTAGTGCCTCCCTTGAGGAACTACCTATTAAATTAATACACTCATTCTAATCCCAGCTGTTTACCATGGCCACTAGCAGATGTGGAATCTTTCCATTACAGCCAATCTGCTCTCTTATACCTTGCAATGGAAAACATCCGTTTCCCACTTAGTGCTTGAGAAAAATGCCTGATTAAGTTCCCTGGACTTAAACAATGACTTAAAGATAAACACATTTCATTTACTATTGCATGACATTTTTACATTCCAGGAGAACATAATAATTGGTGCACACCTGAAGTTAGGATTTGATGATGACAGTGAGCTCCATTATTTAAAAGTTATTAAACAAAATGTTACTGAGCACCTGTGTTATGTGCTAAATGCAAGGTCTGATTCTTTGTGCTGCAGTTAGATATCTGTCCATGTAAGACTTGAATTATAATGAAGAAAGGTAAAGGTGCAGACTGACTCCCCTCTAGGAACTTAACATTTAGTAAATTACTTGACAGTGTGCCTTCCTCCAGCACCCACCGCCCCCACAGCCTCTTGTTGTGAAGACCATGAATCTTTCCTTCTTGAGCAATCTTTGAAGCCCTAGTTATCTCTTCAACTATTGAACAATTTGCATATTTTGGTTCCCCTCCCTCCATGCCAGTCCCCCTGAAAATGTCCCCTCTGGGCATTTCCTCCACAAGTTACACAGAGAAATTTGGAACCCATTTCTTTTAAAGCAAGTATGTACAGAAAGAAGGGGGAGGGAAGAGCCTTTGAGGTTGTTTAATCAATTTTACCATTTTTGAGTTTGTTAATAACAAATTACTAGCCAGTGTTGATTTAGAATAGTGTTTTTCATACTGTAAGTTATTGATGAAATCATCTTAGCATTTAAAAAAGAAATGAAATAGAATAGAATATACTACTGTCCATTGCAGATAGTTACAGTAAGCTTGGTTTTAAAAACTTTTGGTTTTATACACTGGGTCATGATGTAACACTTATTTCTCAGTGCAAGTTATTACCATAAAATCTGAAAAACACTAATTTAAATCCTGTTTACTCCTGCCCAGGAATAAGTGGGAGAATTTATAACTATGAGGACAGAAACTTGAGAATAACAAAGGAATCCTGTAGAAGAGAAATCCTATTTAGAAGAAGTTGTTCAAATCAAATACTTTTGCTCCTCTTTAAAAAGTTGTGTACATGGGACACCTGAGTGGCTCAGTCAGTTAAGAGTCTGCCTTTGGCTCAGACTAAGGTCATGGCCCTGGGGTCCTGGGATTGAGCCCCACACTGGCTCCCTGCTCAGCTGGAGCTTCTTCCTCTGCCTCTGCTGCTCCCTCTTTTGTGATCCCTCTCTCTCTTTCTCTCTCTGTCAAATAAATACATAGTCTTTTAAAAAAGTAAAAATAAAGTGTATATAAATGAGTTAATACAGACTACTGGGAGGAAGGCTATAAAATGAAAAGGACAGGTATATTCTCCTTTACCTATGAAGATAACCAAATAAGCTTTTCCCACCCCATGGAAAACCCTCAGTAGGGTTGCCTCTATTGGGAATCAAGTGGCTGGTTCCTTTCCATCATTCCAGACTACTCAGCTCTCACAGCCCTGACCACCATCCCCAAAGTAAAGTATGGCACTGTGGTGTATTTTCTTAGTGCTTATCACTACCTGACATTATCTTGTTTGGTTCCCCTTCATTTTTGGTTTCTCTAGAATTGAGTTGTAGTGTAGAGGTCTTGCCTCTCTTAATTGCTGTAACCTAGTGCCTGGGATGCAGTAGGTTCTCAATGAATGAACGAATGAATGAATGAATGAATGGTTTATTAGGCTCACATGCCCCAGACTTAAGCCAAAAACAGCTGAGAAAATTGAGGCCCATTGAAGTTAAGTGATTTGCCTAAGGGCCCACTAAGTTACCTAGGGAAAGCTTTCTTCTTACACCAGACTAAGTTTTTTTCCCCTTATTTTAAGGCTAAAAAACAATTTGAAGTAAAAGGGAAGAAAAGAGGCTCCCACCTCCCTAGGTTTCCTAATGACAAATCCTGTCTTATGCTTCCTTGGTAATTATTAAGGACCTAAGTAAATTAGGAAATAATCAAAATCCCATTATTTCGGAGTCTCTTCTCACAGGCCTACATTAGTTTGGGTTTATTTTAATAGACCGATGGCTGCAGCAAGACCTCAAAAGGAAGGATGAGATCTCAAAATTATGTTGACCATCAGCCATTCCTAATCTAGGGAGAATTTAGAGGCAAATTTAAAAACATACAACATTTAGGTAGCATTTAAATCCTAGGGCTGACCTTTTTTTTTGCGATAGGGTTTAAGCAGCTATTCTCTCCCTTAGTGTCAGCCGAGGAGGATGGGCTTGGACGGTGCCAGGAACTTTGCGGTCAGAGCTCTGAGGTGTCAGAGGAAGTTCTAAAGGAAACACTGGTGACCTTCCATCCTGCTATCCTGTTAGACAAACTTGCCTGACCTCAGGTACCCCAACCTCTTCCTTGACAGAGCAACCCCCTCCCCACCTTGATGTCAGAGCCTGGAAGGCAGCAAGGTTTCTTTTTTCCACTGCCTTATCCCCAGTATCTCCCTCCTGCTTGGCACAAATGCCTGACACACAGTCATGGGGAGGGTGAGCTGTTCAGCACAACAACCGGAATGACTCCCAGAAGCGCCCCCTCCAGTTGGCCAGCCCCTGCTCCTCTGGTTTCCCCCTATTTCTCACAGTCCTTCCAGGGGACCTGCATCAGCATCAGGGGCCATGCACAGTTAAGGAGTAAAGAAAGATACTGGTCATTTATGTTTTTGATGTCACATTGAGAACTAGCTGTGGCTTAAGGGAGACCTGCGCCCTCATGTCCATATTCACCCTAAATTCTCATTTCCCTGACTAGTAAACTGCCTTGGGCAATCCTGGAGATACCCGGTTTCCCTCTTCTCAGCACAGACCCAGGCAGTCCACTTTCTTTTTGTCTGCTTACCCTGGTATTACTTTGTCTCCAGGTCACTCTTCTACCTACTCAAGGACTGTGAGGTTTTCTCTCCTCAGGATCTGTGGTCCTCGAAGTTGAGTCTCTTCCATCCCTGGAAACTCACCCTCCTCTTTCTCCCACTTTCTCCACTTTTGATTCTTGAAAAAAACAAAACAAAACTAATTGTTGAGATAGAGTTGACAGTCCATTGCACACATATGAAGTGTGTGATCTGATCAGTTTTGACATATATGTATGCTTGTGAAACCATCATCAAAATTAAGACTGTGAACATATCTCTCACCCCAAAAAGTATCCACGTGCCCCTTTGCAATCTCCCCATCTTGCCCCTTAGCAACCACTGGTCTTATTTCTATCACTGTAGGTTAGCTTGTTTTTTCTAAAATGAATGTAAGTAGAATCATATAATATGTACTCAGTTTTTGTCCAGCTTCTTTCACTCAGCATGCCATTATTTTTTGATTCAGCCATGTTATTGTGCAGAGCAACAACTCCCTACTTTCTTCTGCTAGGTAGTGTTTCATTTTACGGAGATAACCTATTTCCCAGTTGATGGACATTTAAGTTGTTTCTAGTTTCTATTACTAATGAAAGTGCTGTGAACATTCATTTGTAGGAACATATTTCATTTCTCTTGGGTAAATACCTAGGAGTGGAAGGGCTGGATCATGTGGTTGGCAGCTTTAAGGGTTGTCTGTTTTCCAAAAAAACTGCACCCTTTTATGCCTCTGTCACCATGATTATTCATGCACACACTGTAACCGTGGCTTCCTCTGCCACTGGTTGCTCTGTTCCATCTGTGTCTTTGGGGACTTGCAAACATCTTTCTTCAGGTGACTGGGGTGATTGCTTCCCTCTCAAAAAAGTGAGGGTACCAGGATCATATCTTACACCCAAGCGGAGTCATTACACCCATTGTTCAAAAAAACCCATTTTTAAATTAGAGTTCTAGTTGTAGACCCAACATATTTTGATTGTGGTTGTGTTATTTTTAGTGCCTGTCACAGGTGCTTTTCCTCTTGTAATAAAAAGATAAGAATAATTTTAATTAATGTGTTAATGGAAAGCAAATTCTCCTGATGAAGTTTCTTCCTAAGTACTTGAAAATAATTTGTCTTGTTTGTTTGTACTATTAACTAGTAGCAAACTTTAAGTTGCCTACATTTCTTCCTCGAATGGTAGTAATTACAGGTTGTTTTCAATGTGTTATTCTGTAAGCCTTCCTGCCCAGGTCTTCCTTCCCTGTCAAGGATTCCACTGAAGTAGCTTGAATGGCTGAGTAGCTTGTTTCTGTAGTTACGTGGGCTATGTTTAAATTATATCAATTCCCATTTTTATAGACTGAATTAAGAGATCTTTATTACTCCTACAGAATATTGTAAAATTTGTAAGTTTAATAAGTCATGTGCTTTTGCACTCTGGGGCACAGCGGTGAAAATGTTCTGTGTGCTGTGTAACTATCACTTCTTCCTGTTAGAGAGCACTACAGGACCTTGTTAAATCTGTGTGTGTGTGTGTGTGTGTGTGTGTGTGTGTGTGTGTGTGCACGTGTGTGTGTTTTAATCATAACCAGAAACTACCAGGACTAAATGTACTCTCTGCTTCAACCTTTTACCTTGAAATGTTTAGTGCCATCATTGCCTGTTTTTCTAATTTATGTTGATATTTGTTTAAGAGCTGCAAAGGTTTCTCTGTCCATTAGTGTGTACTCAAGACTTTAAAGAAATATATGGTTGGGTTAAAAAAAATTAGGTTGCAGGTTCTGGGGCTCTGTGTTTGTATTTAGGCTACCATCACATGGTTCATCCTATAGCAGAACATTTGAAAGTGTTGTAGTTGGACTAAAGGAGATCTTTGCCAACCAATTGGTTTGCACATTGGGGTCCTTTAAAATGTCCTAAGGAAAATTTTCAGGGTGCATGTCTGAAAAGTAGATGTCAACATTCTCATCACACATTCATGGTGCTCTTTGAACATCTCACCGCTGACATCCTGTCACCTTCCTCCATCCTTTTCCAATTCTGCCACACTTTCAACGCCAGATCCTTTGCCTGGCATTCCTTGTGACTTCACTCAGGAAGGCCCTGTGTGGCCCTCCAAAGCCCTTTGCTTTGGAGTTTCCATTTTTAAAGATGATAATACTGAGGCCTGGCAAGATTCAGGGATTTGCCTGAAGTCTCAGCCCTGACAGAACTCAGACCAGATCTGTCAATTTCTGACTCTGCTTCCAGGCCCTTTCAATGATGCTGTCCATTGATATCCTCAATTATCTTTTCATGGGTATGTCTCTTAGCTAGTAATCATAATTCCACATCCTTTCTTAAAAGCTTATCAAAACTCTATGTCATTACATTTGCATTTAAAAATAGAAATTTGGGGGCGCCTGGGTGGCTCAGTGGGTTAAGGCCGCTGCCTTCGGCTCGGGTCATGATCCCAGGGTCCTGGGAATGAGCCCCGCATCAGGCTCTCTGCTCTGCGGACAGCCTGCTTCCTCTTCTCTCTCTGCCTCTCTGCCTACTTGTGATCTCTGTCTATCAAATAAATAAATAAAATCTTTAAAAAAAATATAGAAATTTGTTTTTACTCCTAGACCTTTTGCCCCTGAATAAGAGTGGTCTTATTTTCTTCCTTTTGAAATTCAGTCCCAAGTATTTTAACAAAAAGGGCTTTTGCAAATGCTTTTCTTTAACTGCTTTTGGCTCCTTGAGCTGTTAGGTGGGACAGATGATGCTTTATACTGTCAGTGACCAGGAGATTATTTTGCGTACAACTTCTGTAGAAATTTAAGTGTCAATTATGAAATTGAACTTCTTAAATAGAAAAGTAATAGGATTTTAAAGATAGAAAGGATCTGAGAGGTCATTTCATCAAACCCTCACCATTTTCAAAGGCAGAAATAGGTCTGTGGAGATTAAACACCTTCATTCAGCTCCCCTCAACGTCCTCAGCCTAGGCCTATCTGAGTGTGGAAGTAGATTCTATGTTTTAGCACTTGAGCAGAAGTTTTAATTTTATTGTTTGTTTCTCTTTTTCTTTTGTTAAACCAGCATTTTCAGACAATTATAAAATTGCTTTCTTCCATGCAGACTTTGGCTCATCACTGTGTGTATTTCTACCAACGGATCAGTGCTCTCCCTGGGTTGACGATATTTTCCATCGTTGCTCCTTTTCCTGTTCATCCAGCCTCCTTTCCACAACTGGCCACACAGTTCCTTCTCATGGGGCCAGAGGATGACTGGCCCTTGAGAACTTTGCAAGGAGCCACCTGAGTTCTGGGAGGCAGAGAGGGGAGCAGTGAGGGCTCGTGCTCACCCTTTCACGAGACCCTTCCACAGACAGAGTCCTTCCATTGACTCTCAGGCTGTGAGGTGGAGCCTGGGTTCAGAAAGACAGGGGAGAGAAGATCTCTGTGCAGCTCACCCACAAGTACAAGTAGGAGCTTAAAGTGAATAGCTGATTGTAAGCCTCTCAAAGGGGGAACTAACAAAACCAAGAAAAAACTAGAAAGAAAAGTATTTGTGGAGTTCGGTAGCAGCCCATGAAGTAGCCTGCATTAGGATGTCAGGCTTCGTCAGAATGTGGGTGATGACAAGGAATAGAAAAGTGGACATCCGGAAAGGGAGAAGTGTTTGGGTTTTATGTTCCTCATATGATGTTTCTATGGTTTCCCATTTGATGATGTTTCCCATATGATGGTTTTCCATATGATGATGTTTCTCGGTTTCCTATTTAAATGTGTAGAACTGAGCCATCACTAATTCTTGTCAGGTCCAGGACACTTGTAATAACCGCTCTCCTTCACTTAGCCAAGCCTCGTCAAATCTGTAAGAGCCCCATTGTTTCAGATGCTCTTGGTTTGTTTCTTTACTTTGTTCCGTTTTTGGCTACCCCTTCACCTTTGTGATGTTATTTTCCTTATATATCTGTTAAATCATTCTGTCAAGCATGTTCTATCACCAGTCTTTATCACTTGCCTTTCTCTGTTTCCCCTACTGCACATACTTTCTCTCTTTCCCTAACTACACATACTTTCTCTGTTTCCGTACTACACAAACTTCGTCTCATTGTCCCCACCTAACCTATTTTTCAATGTGGGTGTCGTTTTAGGTTATTCCCATTTTTCCCTACTTTGGTGACATTTTCTCTGGAAAGTTTATATAATCTAAAAGATAATGGTTTAGGCCAGGAAATACTCAGGTGATAGGAATGAACTCAGCCAGTGTTTGTTCTGCTCCAGGTTGATGGTTTTTTGAAAGTGCTTGTAAAATATTTTTGAGTTGCCTGTAACTGATGTGAAGTTACAGCAAAGTTTACTGGAAGGAAAATAGTTAACCAGTTTTCTTATGTCCAGTTTTGTATATCAGATTTCCTAATTGCCACTTGTATCTGTACATTCTACTGATACTCTTGAATCTCCACCCAAATATCTTATATTTACTTGTAATTAAATGACCTTTTTGGGTATATCCATCATCAAAAATATCATGTTCATCTTTTTTCTTATTTCCTTCCGTTTCTCCAAGTTACTCCTTGGTATTTATGCTTCTTAAAAGTGATCGTGGATCTTTCTTCCTTGGGATATTAGCATAATATACATGTTTTTTAAAAGCTTCAGTTTTTGTGAATTACAAAAAGCTATGCATTAGTCAGCAGCTGATTTCTGCAAATATATCAATTCAAGAGGGTTTTATTGCCCATGTCCTATAGAGATGATTGAGCCTTCAAAACTCTTGTAGAAATAATGTTTGAGTTATTCAGAGTGGGTTTTTGTTTTTATTTTTGTTTTCCAAAAAGCATCCAGCAAGAAACTGTTGTGAGCTGGGCTTTTCTAGGCACTGCTGCACTTGCCCAGGCAGATGAAGCTGGTTCTTAGGGTGCTTGGGAGAGGGCGGAGAGCAGAGCGCAATCTCTGTAGCCTCACAGCTCGGCCTCTGGGCAGCAGGTTGCCCGTTAGGACCTCCCTGAGCGTGGGCAAGCTGGTCAGGCACAGTGTTGCCCCCTCCCCAGTGCACACCCACCGGGACCTCCCCTCAAGGCCCCCCACGGTGATTCACAGCCTGCCTCTCCTTCATCTTTCATTCGTGTGCACGTCCTCTGTGTGTAGAGAACCAACTCAAAGTCTGTATGCAAGTGGCTCATCCAGGTCTGGGATCCTCTGATGACCAGGGCCCCCGGCCAGGCATCCTCATGGACTAGCTGGTGACAGAGCTGAGGATGGGCTCTCTCCCAGGCCTGCTAGCTGTGGCGTGGGCCCCCCTCACTCACAAATGAGTTGTAGGCATGTTCAGAACAAAACAACAGGTAGGTCGTGGCAACTACCAAACTAACATCATTTGATTCAGCTTCCTTCAGGTTTGCCATATATGGAAAGAATTCTGCTGTCTAAAAAAGTTTAAAGGCAATGAGGTAATTTCCTTATAATGCCTAAGATCTCCAGCAGTGTTGTAAATTTAGATTTGAGGTTAGAGCATTAAAAAATAAAAACAGAACCTAAAAAGCTGCTGTGTTATGAAATGCTGGGGCATTTTTAATGTCAAGTCCAGCAGCACAATATCTGGAACCCCCCGTCCCCACACGAAGAAAGAGTAGAGTGAAAGTTATTTCTAAAATAAGAAGGGTCTGGGCCTCTGGGAACCTGCACAGTGTCTCCTTAGAAGACAACTTAAAGGCTAATCTCAACTCCGATAAAAATAACATGTTTTCAAATAGTTTCAAAACCAATTTAGCCTTCTGTTTTTCTCCTCATGGCACCAGTAGCTAAAAATTATACCACTTATGAAAATTGCAGACAATTTTTTTTCTTTGTGCAATCTTACATAATTTTTGGTCCATTTGACCTGGTCTGACATTTTATTATGAGCAACTGCATCTTAAGTGCTTCGTCCTTTTTATTTCCACTCTAAAATTGGTAAGGAGTAAGAGAGAAGACCACTGGGATTTTATTTTTGAATACTGAAATTATGTAACTAGTGATCTCCTGTTAGAGTTGTTACTCAGCCTACCGTGGCCCCACAGTCTGACCCAAATAGCCCTTAAAGTCAGATCCCGTTCTAGAAGAAAAATTTTAGGTAGCAGTAATTTTAAAACTTCTTGAATTCCTGCTCTACTATGGTATGGTGGTTTCAATATTAGATTGATGTTTCTTGTGTTTCATACACAAACGCTTGACAGAGCCAATGTATAACTGTTGTGTGTACTAACGTATAAGACCCCTGCAGTGTGCTTACGGCCTCATTAGGACTCTGTTTTCCTAGTAAGCAATCACACTAGGAATCCAAATATTAGAGCTAGGAGGGATTCCATAGCAAAGATGGCAAAGCCAGATGCTTCCAGAGCCATGTAGGTAACTACTGAGGACTGTGGGTCAGGGGGAAGCAGGACCATGCTGAACTGGACGGCGTGTCCCAGCCATAAAAGGGGGGCTGTTCTAACATACTGCCTGATTTGTTGCCATGCCAGAATATAGTCAACATTCTGATATATCAGGAGAAGCCCCAGACCAAACTTTTATGAGACATATCTTGAATATGAAACTTTGGCAAGTAACTTTTAAAAAAACCAACATAATTTTGTAGGGCTAACAAGCATATCAGTTCTTCAAAATATGACCTTTGGGCTACCAACCTCCCATCCCATACCAAAGCCAATCTCTTCATTTTACAGATGAAAAAACTGAGACCCAGAGAGATTCAGTGACTTTTCCTGAGTGGAGGTGAGGTGGGTGAGGTGGGCATGGCTTGCTGAGAGGTCTGGTGAGATACTAGAAATGAGACATGCTGCTAGGGAAGAAAACTCATGAGGAAATGTTCTGATTTACTGACACCAGAGTAACTTCGTTTGAAACAGTAACATCCGGGAGTGGGGGAGAGATATAACTATACACGTTATTCTGTTTCACTTAATTCTTATACATATCTCATTACTTAGAATTTACTTTTCTCTTTCATCTTTAAAGCAGTTCAAAAACTGATTTTGTATTTGGATTCAGGGACGTGTATCATGATTTATTTTTCATCTTTATAAATAATGAGAAATGAGGAATTCTTAAACAAAAAGTTACCTTAAACAATCACACACACACACACACACACACACACCCCACAGGACATGTGGTCTTAATTCTTTTATCTTCTAGAAATTCATCTGAGACCATTTAATTCAAGGGCTGGCAGTACAGATGAGTTTTGATAAAATTTCTTATTATATGGAATCTAATGAAACTTCAAGATTGCTGAATCATGTTTAGATTTTATTTAATTCCAGCTGTTACTACATAATATACTGTTGGAAGCATAGAGGTTGGGAAGTTTTTGTTTTTGCTTCCTCTTTAGAATTACTGGCTCTAAGTAAAACAACACAGATTTCATGCAAACGAGTCAAGTTTGGGGTCTTGATTCACATTCCTTTAGAAAAATAGGAAACACTGTTCATTTCATTTTTTAAAAAATTTTTTTAATTTTTTTAAAAGATTTATTTATTTGACAGAGAGAGATCGCAAGTAGGCAGAGGCAGGCAGAGAGAGAGAGGAAGGGTAGAGGACTCCCTGCTGAGCAGAAAGCCAGATGGGATGCGATGGGATGCGATGCGATGCGATGCAATGTGATGCGGGGACCCTGGGATCATGACCTGAGCCAAAGGCAGAGACCTTAACCCACTGAGCCACCCAGGCATCCCTCATTTAACTTTTTAAACATGACTTTTTACTTTGAAATAATTTTAGATTTACAGAAGAGTCACAAAGATAGTCCAGAAAGTTCATGAATATCCTTCTCCAACCAGCTCCTCCTGATGTTAACATCTCCTATAACTGCGGCACATTTCTCAAAACTAAGAAATGAACAAGGACACAGTATTATTACCTGCACTACAGGCTTTATTTGGATTTACATTAGCTTTTATGATTAAAAAGGTATTACACCAAGTCAACAAAAGTAATAAGTAATATTTCCTTGTAGGCTGTGGCTTGATAGAGGGGAGAGCTATGTCCCTCCATAGTCTCCCTTACCTCCCCACAAAGTCATCTCAAGGGAACCTAAGCAAATATTCCACTGTGTGTTGGCTTAAAGTGTATTTTGAAGACCATTCTTCTAGCCCCTCTGCCAATCGGGCTGCCTTCCTCGGTAGAAACTCTGTGGCTGCCCTGTGGGGAAAGCGTGTGCAGTGAAGAACAGGGCAGGTAGAGAGAGAAGCACATGCAGACCCATAGAGGACAGGCCCTCTAATGGGGAGCATGGGTGTGAGGAGCTGTGTTGGACACTCCCAAGGATAGCATAAATTACGTACTTGCCCATCAGCTCTTTTCTGTGGGCTATAAACGGCCACAAATTGTCCCTGTTCTTGGGAATGTTATTTGGCTCACCAACATCCAGATCTTTTATTTGTTTGATTGTTTTTAGGAAACAGTTTGGCTTGGGAGTATACTTATTTTATTTTATATCATTACATTTCATTTTATTATGCTATGTTAGTCATATGTTCGTCACAGTACTTCCTTCATTTCCATAGTGTTCCATGATTTGAAGGGAGTATTCTTCTTTAAAGTTAAGCTTCTGGTGGAATTGTGAAGGCTCTGTGAGTGGCATGAAAGTTCAGGCCGAAGGGATTAAGTTACAGTTGACTAGAGAGAGCTGTAAATGACTTGGGGGATGAATGTCACTCATGAGGCGAAATGAGTGATTATTCCAGGAACACATGTGGGAGATTTCACAGATTAGAAATACCCAGGAAGGGGGTTGGAGACTCTTGGAAGTGTGGAAAAAGAAAAGCAACCGACCTGTCAAGATGTTCAGTCTTCGTTGCCCGAATCATCAGAATTTTTAAAAACTAAGCTACTAATGGGCACCAGACAGAGTTTTGTCAGCAGCAGGATGTCCCCATGACTCAGTGATTTCTCGTTGAAGAGGGTTTCCCGGTTAGTCATTCCCTGCCTTTGGTGGCCAGGCTTGGCTGACAGAATCAGTGATTTCCTCTTAAGCTTATTTAAATTTCCCAGAATTCTTTTGCTAATTACATGTTCGATGTATTGCGGATTGTGATAATACTAAGTAAATGTTTCTTTCAGCAAAACCCATAAAGTCACATTGGAAATTGTGCTTTCTAGACCAGAACGTTTTGAATAAATGCTTCAATTTATATACTCTCTTGAAATTCATTAAATACTGTGCTGGAGGACAGGACACTTTGGCCTCACCGACCTCTATATTCTTAGGTTCTTCCTCCCATGGTGGGTGTTCATGAGCTTTGTGCCTAGCAGGATTTACCCTTCCTGACAGCGCCCAAGTTCCTTTTAGGGAGTTACCCCTTCCCGGCTGTGTATGATTTTGGTGGGAGGATAATTGCAAGTGGCTGACTCCTGTTCTAGAACCTCAGCCCCAGATTCTCCCTCCCCTGGCTCTGCGGCAGGTGGAGGAGCTTCCCTGGGACTTTGGGTCTAGGGCACTCCCCGCAAAGCCCTTAGGAAAGCTGGAGGCCCTCACAGTGATGATGGCTGCCAAGCCCTTCCCATGAGGGGCCATAACGGGCTTCTGCTTCCCAACCTGCCCTGCCTCCCTTCCTTTCTCTGTGCTGCTCCAGTGTCTACCTCCTGTTGAATCTGAGTTTAGGTCAGCTGGCGTGGGTTTTATTGGTTTGAAATCAGGAACCCTAATTGATAACTGCAAACAGTCTCTTGACTTAGGAATCAAGTTCATATATGATATCTGTGAGCCCAAAATCACTAAGACTTCTTTAATATTTTTGAGTCTTTCACAGAATCATTGAATATCAAAGGTGGAATGGACCTTAAAGCTCCTCTGGCCCAATCCGCTTCATTTTACAGATGAGGAAATAGGCACACAGAGCAGAAGAGACTCTGGAGGTGTAATAAACAGAACATTGACATCCTACTCGGAGACCTCATGGCTCATCAGCCCAGGACATCTTGTCCACACACCCTCACTCTACTCCTGGGATTCATGGTACCCGTTTATGGGGTGACTGGGCAGATCTAAGGGTGACATCCGTGGCCTTGGAAAGGATCAAAGCTACCTGGACCACTTGGGGGTTCAACCTATGGCTGGTGATGCTAATACCAAGATTCAAACATGAGGCTGAAATGTCAGCAGACTTTACCCCAGGGCCCTCTGCTGCTAGTCCAGATGTGTTCTTGTGATGCAGCTGAGGCTGTATAAGGAGGTGGTTATCTGCGGGCTCTGGAATCAGACAGACCTGGCCCAAAATAGTAGTCATAGCCTCCTTATAATTACTGGGATAACTAGTATCGTGGTATTAATCTATAAATGTTTAATGTGGATTAAAGAATGTCTTCTCACCATTCTTTATTTTCTAGAAACTATGCTCTTATATAAGTGGAGGAAGTCAAGTGAGTTTTGAAGGAGTAAACTTCCTGAGTTCATTTTGTAGTAAGAGCTAGATTTTAAAATTGTTTATGTGCAGCTTTCCAGCAAAGCATAGTCCACACCATGATGTCTGCCAAGCCTCTCCCTAAGATAGGCCATTATTTTTTCTTCATCACCTATTCAGTCAGTGAAGATGTACTGAATGCCTCCTGTGTTAGGTGTGGAGGATAAGGAAAAGCAAATGCTCACATGAAGCTGTCATGTCATGGGGCTTCTTGCCCTCCTGGAGCCTGCAGCCCAGTGGGGGAAGCTGACCCGAATCCCGTAAGCACACCAGTATGCCACATGCTGTCAGAGAGGGTGACGCTGCTGTGAGAACTGGAGAGACTTGCGTTAAACCTATTTTGATGATAATAGCAATAGCTATCACTTACTGAGTGCCGAGGATGGACAGGGACTGAATTGGCTGCTTTTCATTTATTGTGCCTAATGCTCACGGTGAGGGAGGGTGGTTGCTGTTACTCCCATTTCACACACAAGGAAACTGAGGCTTCTGGCAGGATCACAGAGCTAGCACAGGTCTCACTGGTTCCAAGGGCCATGTGCTTTCCACACTAGTAAGAATGTTACACCAGATACTTGGGATTTAGCCTCTCTGATGTTCATTACATAGTAACTGTTTGTCTCTGCTAATGGCTGCAGCCATATCTAAACATCTGGAATCTCTGGATATACAGTGTCTGCTTATACCCACATGCCGCTATTTGAGAATTCTTCGTAAATGGAAACTTTGATTAATAAAAAGTTCATTCAAGGGGCGCCTGGGTGGTTCAGTTGGTTAAGTGTCTGACTCTTGATTTCGGCTCAGGTCATGATCTCGGGGTTGTGGGATTGAGCCCTGTGCTGGGCTCTGCAGTCAGCATGGAATCTGCTTGTCCTTCTCCCTCTACTCCTCCCTCCATTTGCACACTCTCTCTCCCTTGCAAATGAATAAATACAATCTTAAAAAAAGAAAGTAGAAAATTAAAAATAAATTCATTCAAACATAAATGCATGGTTTTATGTTTCTTCCCTTCACTTTGAAGTCCCCACCGATACCCCTGTGCTTGGTTCTCATGAATCTGTCTAGTCCATTAAGACTAGTCAAAAACTTGCTGTACATGTTGGTTTAAAGGAGTCATAACGATCCTCTGGTTGAGTGGAGGTTCGGAGAGAGAAAATGGTGCATTCCTGCTCTCTTGACACCCAATCCTGAGCTAGCTACTCCTCATAAATTGTTTTACTTATAAAATGGGACTGTGGGTCACTAGGTTATAGACAGCCCTAAACAATGGGGCATGCCTGAATCTTTGCCATGTGTTGAGCAACACACCCAGAGAGCTATCCTTACAGAATTCCTGGGACCACATTCAGCAATAGCATAATCGCCTGTGGTGGTCTAGCAAAAGAAATGGCCATCTGAAGGCCTAGGAAGGGGAGAGGTCAGATAGGGTAAAGTAGAAAGTGCTCAGGCTATAGCAGAAGCCAGTGCTTCCTGTGATTTTTTTCATGCCTGTTCATGTACTTACTTAGCAGCCATTCATATTTAGGAGCTGCATGTTGCTGGGCCCTAAGGGAGATAAGAGGGCTATAAGCTGTGCCCAAGTGGCATATTTATTTTGGCAAGGGAGATAGACATTAAATAAGTTCCTCAGGTGGTTATTTAATATCCAAGGTAAGCACTAGGAAGGGAGGTCAGGGAGTCTGGAAGCCTCTGGCTCAGCCACCTGCCGAGGCACCAGCAGGAGGACCACTGACCGAAGACCTGGAAGGGGAAGAGCCCAGTGCAAGGTGGGATGACCAGAGCCACCCCAGGGAGATGTGTGGTGGGAGAAGGGGCAGGGAGCATGGCAGCCAGCACACAGGGAAGGAGTTTGGAAAGGTTTGTGGAACTTGAGTCAGGGCTAGCCTGAGGAAAATTACTCTCTTTCCTAACAAACACAGCCCAGGCACCTGAGTCTGCACCTCATTTATGGAACTTTCCACCTCTACTTCTAAAAGCCATCTTTTATACAATAAAATAACCGTGCAATTTTCCTGTAGGAAATTTAGAATATTTTTTTTATGCTGCAAAGAGTTTAATGATAGACACAATGCCTGAAATGTCGTTTCCTTATACTCACAGACTTGGGGTACTGTGGGGGAATGGAGCCTTTTAGGGAATTAAGTGGGAAGAAGCTATTTGAATGCAGTAGTGAATTAATGTTAAACTTCTCAGGCTCCAGAAAGTTCTTGAGTGTTTTGGCTTAAAGGGGTTGGCATATTTGTGGGGTTTTCTTATCAGGTCTCCTGGATGCTATGGGCTGGGAATATGTTAAAACAGAGTCCCAGCCTTTCTTCTCATGAGCCGTTTATGATTCACCTGAAGCTTTAGGCACACTGACCTGAGACTGAGCAGAGATGTTGAAATGCCAAATGCTGACAGGATTGGGGGACAAAGAGTCAGGCATTCTCATGTCAGCCAAGTGAGCACTCAGAAACTCCTCTCACTTCCTCTCAGAAACCTCCTGTGCCCTGCAGGCAGGTGCAGGAAAGTCAGGGAAACCCCTCCCTTCCTCTATCCATCCATCAGCCTAGGACCAATGAAATGTAGGAGCCACGGTAAAGCTGAATTCTCTCATCTGCCCACCCACAATGAAAACCTGTTGAATGTCAAATACGGTTTGCAACTTTGAAGTAGATCATTTCCTGCCACAGGTCATCCAGTTGAGCAAGTCCACACCTGTTCATCTGGTCGCTGGTTAGCAGAAGGAATGAAAGAGAACCGTGTGCCTTTGAGCTAAGGCATTTTAAATAGTTATTACTCTGATTCACTTTCACTGCCGGTTTCCTTTTATCTTGACACTGTAAGTAATGCATGAGCCTTCCCTATGGAACATTGCAGATCTCGTTTAAATGGTAAAACCGTCTCCAGCTCAGGTGATCATCTTGTTAGAAGAGCCATTTGCTACACAAGAAACATGAAATGTTTTTGTCTGGTTGGAGCCTAAGGGTTCCCTGTAACGTGGGTGGCACCCATCAGTTTCTATTACGATTTTTCCTTAACCTTTGGCTTCCGTTCCTTTAGTTATCCTTAAAAAAGCATCATGCTGGTTCTAAGAAAATTATTTGCAAATTTCTATCAAAACACAAAACTGGGCAGCTTTTAACATTAAGTAAGAGCCAAAAGAAATCTGAATTTTCACCTTGGCATAGTTGCTTAGCTTTGTAACCTTGAGACTGAGCTAGGGGTAGAGGCTATGAACCACGCAAGTATCGCGTGGTTTTTCTCTAACCCTTCTCCATTAAAAAAAAAAAAAAAAAAA